>JAODAL010004140.1:0-161195 GCA_025379985.1 Phyllomedusa bahiana
TTAGTACTTTTAAAAAATTTTTTATTTCTCTAATTTTTTTACAACTAATAACATTTTTGCTTGCTCCCGTGAATTGATGGTGCATTTTTGCAATAATGTAATTTTTTATTGGAAACTATTTTGGGATACGCGATTTTTAATAACTTTTTTTTAAATTTTTTGGGGATGTAAAGGGAAAAAAAAACCCCATTTTGCCATTTAAATTTTTTTTTTCTAACAGTTTACAAAGCGTGATAATTTTTTTATACAATAGCCTAATCCCGTTCCATTTAAAAATTTTTCCCCTATTTTAAAAAAGGAGATTTATGGCAACAGCTTTTGTAGTTCCATATTCCATAGTACTGTAGAACAACAACAAGTTCCAGCAAGCCACACCAGCACGAGGTGAAATCTCCTTAACAAGGGCACAGTCGGCAAAACAAATGTAAAAGCTGCACTATCCAAAGCTAAAAAAAAAAACAAAAAAAAAACTTTTTGTGCTGGAGTTACTTTAATACATATACCGTTCAAAACTTACATACAAATTCAACTTAAGAACAAACCTATAGTCCCTATCCTGGTCGTAACCTGGGGAAGGCCTGTATTTTAATAGATTGGACTTTAACAGACACAGTGATTACCAATTTTTTATTTGTAAAATGGCAAACGTTTTCATATTTTTTGGATTTTTACAGTTGTACTTGTAGTACCCCTAGGGTATTTGACCACTAAAGGGCTTGATCACTTGTACACTCTAATTTGCAAAGGTGCCGTTTGTCTGTTCATGATACACTTTTTCCACAGCAGAACGTAAACAGTTAAACTTTCCCCTTGACCTGAAAGCCGATAATTATCCTTTTTCAAACTCTGATAAATTTCCCCTTTTACCCATGACAGCAAAGAGAGATTGGAGACACCCAACGCACACCTTGTAACCCACCATACAATTCTTCTTTTTCGAAGATCAAAATTGGGAAATGGTCATAATTATGTGACACTACTGTGCATTTTATGAAAAATATATATTTTTTAAATTACATTTATTTACCTTTAAGTGAACTTTCAAGTTTTATTGTACATTACGCTATGAACTTTTGCTTTCTTCTAGACTTAGTATACCAAAGCATTATGACCTGTGAATGTAAATCCGTAAACAGCCTAATATCAAAACAGTCAAGTCAGTCTCCTGGCTCCAATGGAAACAATGCACCTCAATCACATTTCCAGGGGGGGACAAATAAAGATATCATTTTTGAAAAAAACTATATTTTGCATTTACAGTGTTAAATGGCCAGGAGTCATATCAATACAACTTCCTACTGCGGATGCCTGTCAGTCACTGCCAGAATCCTGCGGTGTCCCACGTGGTCAGAATGACCTACCCTGTCAGATGACGTACATGTACACAATTATGTGTTAAGGAGTTATAGTCAAGATTCAGACATAACTTAAATATCACTCCCTCTGTACCTCATCACAATTACTGTTGGATGCTGAGGTTACAGTCTTAACCAACTAAAGTATAAGGTTGCAGAAGAAGAATCCGCAAATGAGCTACCTCAGTCACATAAAATTCAGGAACATAACTAGACTGTTATATTTACTTATTTATATAATGTACCTACATTTTATGGCAAATCATCATTTAAAGGGAACCTGTCACATAGATTATGCCCCCTAGCTGAGCGACAGCAAAAAGCACAAGCTATCAGACCAGTTGTTTCCAGCGCTGTGTCCCTTATTCTTAATAGCACGCCGTTTTAGAGCATTTAATTGTCAAAGTCTAAATTAAGAGCAGGTGTTAGCCCCCTCCCACCAAATGGCAGCCACGTCCCACCCTGCAGTTATTCACATAGTATTAGTTAATCAGTTGAGGTGGCAGGGCTAGGTGGGCAGAGTATAAAGAAAAACAGACCTCTTTTCATGACACTTTTCTGGCTGAAAACTGCAGATTTGAGCACTAAATACTCGAAAACTATAGCATCTTACAGAATAAGGGACACAGTGCTATAAACTGCTGGTCTGTCACCAGCTTGTGCTGCCCTCAGCAAGGGGGACATTAACTATATGACAGGTTCTCTTTAAATAAAGCGCCTTACAAAGGTATTGTTAGAGTTCACATGTTAACTTTACATTGAGAACCTGCACATTAAATTTAAACCTCTGCAGTGGCTAATCCGCTTACCTCTAGCTGGAACTAATTTAATGTTATAGTGTTTTATGTGCTGTGGTAAAAATTTAAATTGAAAAAGAGGGCAATTGTTACTATCTTACCACTATCACAAGGCAGAACCTTCCATTTTAGTCTTAAAGGGGTTTTGCCACTAAGTAAAATTGACGTGGAAAGTTTGTAAATTAAATAATAAACATTTTCACTATTCATCATTATTAAAAATTCTTCATCGTTTTTGTTTTACTGCTCCTTTATTGATCCATTTGATTTACAGCTCTCTCCAGGGATACGACCGGTCTGTGAGCTCCTCATCCTGGTCAGACCATGCACAGACATCACCACTCCTCTCAGGAAGCTACTGGGAGCTGTTCAAACCCCAGGTGCTGTCACTCGTACTCCTGTCCTCAGTACTTATAGTAATTAATCAAACAGTGCAAATAAATAAAAACAAGAACCTCAATCGAGGTTTGTGCATTGATAAGAGAAATAAAAGAGCACGAGGTTTGGTTCCTGCAGGGGATTTGAACCGAGGAGCCTTGAGTGCCTGAGCAAAAGTTTTAACCTCTGAGACTACAATGTATTACTTACACTCTATCCATAACAGACCTTTCTTTGACTAAATAGAGAAAAGCCTGGTGATGTCATCCTGCTCGTCACATATATCAAAATCAAACAGAAAACGCACACCCCTTCAGCACACAAGAGCTGAAGAGCTGATGCAGGAGGTATGAAATAAGATCGTGGCAAAACCCCTTTAAGCTGTTCATACACCAAAGGTTCTGAATAGCTGAAAAGGATGACTTAGAGTATTATCTACTCCTTTTTGTGCTATAAATGAACAGACTAATGCAGGTATTTTTAAAAAATCTATCCACCCTGTTTGGTTTTTCGGGTGCTGTAGTTGAAAGGTTATGTCAAACACCACATCTGCATCCTATAAGTGACAGTTTACACTAGGCTGCCAATCACAGCCAGCAGAGATCTACCGTTATTTGCCTTTTCATTTATGGCATTGTTGCCCACAACAACACAAACATCAAACAGTATGAATGTAATTCAAAAAACACTTTCTGAATCCTTAGCGCTCCCCACTGGCACAGCACGAAATACCGATCGTTTTTTGTCGGAGAAAAGCCCTCCCCTTCACTTGTTCATATTCCATCCGAAAACCGGACGGAAGAATGAACAAGCACAATGTTTTCCGGGCGGAAAACCGGTGCAATGGGGACTGCTGTACGAGTTTTCCATAGCGGCCTGTGTAAAAGTTTGCGGCTGTTTTTTCAGACTGTTTACAAAACCGCCTGAAAAACCGTCCGCAAACCGATGCAGTGGGGACATGGCCGTAGCATTATCTTGAACCAAATAGATCTCAGCTGCAGAAAAATGATTGTTCTGCTCATGTTCTAAATGATTGTTGTGTTGGTTGGTTGATTACGTAAAAATGTGCAAACATGTATTTCACAGACCACTCCAGTTTTTATTTTCCATTTATTTAATTGCAAATTGCTTCTTGATATACAGCAGTGACTTTAATTTTGCTAACCAGCAGCTGAATACAGGATTTTTCACTGCTGCCATTAGGTCATGTAACCTGCTCTCTGAGTTGCTTAACACACAGAATGGTTATGTGACCTGGAAGTGAATTGCACTATGCATTCCTATGGGAGGTTCAAAGGCAGTCTCATAGGGATGCATAGATAGACAGGCTTCCTGTTAGCATCAAAAGCACAGTGTTTTTCAGATAATCAGAGAGCAGGTCATGTGACCTAACAGAGTAAGTTGAATCAGTCAGAAATCCCGAATGCAGTTGCAGGTAAACAAAGTTCTTGACACTAAAGTGAACCTAAACGCGATTTCTAATGAACTAAATGGGAAAAAAAATTGGAGTGGTCCTTTAACCCTATCCTGACATTTGATGCAAGTTTAAATCATGGTCGGGGAGAGGTTAATGCAGATTGATGCATATTTACGTCAGAGATTGTGCGGGCTCAAAAATGGAGCCCACACGATCGCTGCAGGAAGCCAGCTATACATTACAGCTGGTACCAGTTATCTATGGAAAACTGGTAATTGGTTCTAAAGCCCCAAAATGTCAGCAGTATAATAATAACATCAACTATATATACAGTATATAAACACACACACACACACACACACACACAAGTATACTTTCTAGCCAAAACGCGATATGAACAGACCCCTATAGAGCTCTGAAAATAGACTGCTATTTCTCAGTAAATGTAACCAGCCACTGTCTGACAATACTTGCTGCACAGGAATACAATGTAATCGTCTATCATTTAAGTTTAAATTATCTGCTTAGCGGAGTCAATTATCAGAATTCTATAGCAATGTGTAGTACATGCGTCACGAAAACAGCACAACACAAACATAGCACAGAAGGTCAAAATTCACAGCGTGCAAAACAATCATGCATTAGGAATACAATCATTAGTACACACGTGGACTCGTATAACGAAGTCATCCAGGATGGTGCTGAAAAACTAGGTATCTGTGGAAGGTTAAGTGTCAAGCTTGGAACTTTTGGAAGAGGTACACTAGGAAGACTGTTGGTGATGCTTCTGTAAAACAGAATTAACGGATACAAACAAAGATTTTTACTGGAGAAAAACAATATATTCTTTAGTATGTACAATTCTGAGGTGTGGAACTAAACCAAAAATATCACAATTGTTTTGTTACATAGCTGCCTACCTCCAGCACTACCCTTGTGATCAACAGGTACAATTTACACTGAATATCAAAGAGAAAGAATCTCCCTCAAAGGAGGGAGGTTTCCATATTAAAGTGTAAATTGTTTGAAGCTTCAGGGCATAATATGAAAGACCACAGCACTCTAATATACATTTCAGAAAAATTAGTATCCAGCATTTATTGTACAATAGTGGAACACAATGAAACTCCCCAATTACACAAGCATCATGAGGTCAACATTGTGGGAATAGCCAGATATTGAAAACGTTTCGGCAAAGGTTATGCCTTCTTCAGTTTGTATCTGGAAGTCCACTATTGTACACTAAATACTGAATACTAATTTTTCTGAAATGTGTATTGGAGTGCCGTGGTCTTTGACTACGTATTGGGTTAAGAATTCTACATCTGTCCACATAGCACATGAAGTCTATGAAGGTGTGCACCACCATTTTGTTCTATACTGCCAGGGTACAAACTGTCAATAAAGACCATGTAATTGCCTCCCTCCCTCCCTAAATGTGGATATTTGAATACAGAATCCAGCATGGCTGAAGTACAATATATGCAAACATGTTAATGGTTTACTTGCATTAGAAAGTGTGAAGCGGGAAAGAGCTCCCAGATTTTAGATACTATGGGCGACATGTCAAAAAAAGAGGCGCCTCCACGCGTTTATTAAGGCACATAAATTCAGTGTAACTGAGCACCTGAATAAATAAACCTGTCAAAAATCTGCGAGTGTATATCTTTGCATAGTGATTTTATTGCAGCCTAATTTAATAGTACGTATACCATAAAATATGGCGCGATAGCAATATATGCTGACATATTAGATGCGCCTACTATAGGCGCATTCAAAAGTGTCTCCTGGTATAAAATAGTTGCCTAGTTCTTCTGGTATACGACAGTTCATTTATATAGAGAATGCGGTGTTAACAGTATTTTGGTGCAAAATACACAAAAAATGGTGCAGCCCTAATTGGACATGTCGCCCTATGACTAGAAGTATGCACACTGTGACTAGCATAAATGTATGGGAATTCAGACTATTATTATTAAATGTATATGTGGTAACCCCACATAAATGAACCTTATGTGAAGATAGTATGTGATTCAATTTATGTACACATGGTAAATGCTTGTAGAAAGAATAAGAAAGTACCAGTCCCTGTCTAGAGAATTCAGTTAGCAGAATATGAAGCACAGCAGCACTGTACTAGAAGTTCATTCTGAGATTTAAGTGGTGTTACAGTTTGAACCTTATTGGGACGCTGTCATCAAGTTGTTTTCTCCTCTGTTACAATTCCAACAAAACAAGTTAATACAATAAATAAAACAAAAACAGAAGTTTGAGGCTAATCCGGATGTGCTAGTGGATCCCAATCAGAATTAGTCCCACTATAACTCAATTTTTCTGTGCAGAATCTGTGCAAATAATAAACATGCTGCAGGTTTCTTAAAATCTGTGTCATGGGCGTAATACTGAATACCGTAATTATCTTTCACTCTCATTTTAAACACTGATAATATCTGCCGTTTATTATGTTCAAATCACACAAACAAATACACAATTGCAATATATACAGGTATGCAGTATATACGAAGCAAAGGTGATGGTGGCAGAATACAACTGCCTGTTGTCATCAGAGCCACAAACCCTATTTGGCCGACTCCATGAGGATTCACACCGGCGGTTCTGTAGGCAATGATCACACGCTTAAAAAAAGGGCCGATTTCTGGTCCTAATTACGCGCCAGAAGACGCAAATTCGGCTAATAACTACCCAGTCATTACGGTAATCCACCAGTTCTCATAGAGATCTATGGATTACGTCTCCTCTGCCTGCTCGTCGAATCCGCCGCGGGGGGAGATAAGTGACATGTGAATCTACCACACGCGTATACGTCGCCCTGGAAATGAATGTCTATTGCCCGGCGAGGTGCCGGCCCCTCCGCTCCCTCCCCGCCCCCCACGGCGTAATTACAGGGCGTAATTACGCCCTGCAAATACACCGTGTGAACATATCCTTAAAAACCATGTCATAACAGCACAGCACCTAGAAAAACTCCATGGATTTTGACAATTTCTTTGTATCCAGTAGTTAGCTTGGCAGGGTTTACCAGTGAAACATATTTTACATGTTTCACCTGTAAAAACCACATAGTTAATTACCCCATTGCAAAACTGTGGCAAAATCAAACACCCTTTTCCTATATAGCATGTAACAAAAAAAAATATATATATACAAACAATAAATAGATATAATTGGTATTGCTGTCTCTGGAAATTCCTGAACTATAAAATATCAAGAAAACAAGAAAAGGGACTACCTGCTTCCTCTTATGTCAATAAATTCAATGGCCATTGGCGTATTGTCAATATGAAGTTCAAAGACACAATGTGCAGCCATATCACCAAGCTTATTCTTTTATTATTCAGACAATAGTTCAGGCCCAATTTACATAAAAAAAACAATGTTTTACTTTTACTCTGAAAGATTTATAGTATTACATAAGTATGAATTTATTTAAAAAAAAAATACAAAAAAACCCCTATTGTCCATTGTTACATAATTACATAGTTTGTAAACCCCAAAAAGCCCATCCATTCAGCCTGTTGTCTAAAATTTGGGATCCAAGGAAGCAAAAAAAACCCCAATGGGGTAAACCCAATTGTCCTCTTTTTGGGGAAAAAACCCTTCCTTCCCTTTCTGAAAAATTTGGAAAAATCCCTGGATCAACCCCCTTTCTCCAAACCTAACACTATAACTTTTATATTATTACGCTCCAAAACACATCCAAACCCTTTTTGAACTTTTTTAGTAAAATTCACCATACATTTCCTCTGGCAGAAAAATTTCCACAGTCTCACCTTTTACATTAAAGAACCCTTTCTATTTTATGTAAAATTTTCGTCCAAAAACAAAAGGGGATGCCTCCTTGTTTCTAGATACAGTCCGGGGTAAAAAAAAAATTTTGGGCAAATCTCTTTATTGACCTTTGATTATTTTAAACAAATACCAAAGCCTCTTTTCCTAAACAAAAACCCTAATTTTGACAGACCGACCTTAACAAACCCTGCGAACTCTTATACATTTATTTCATGAATGTCCAGGATACATTTCTGAGAAAACCTTCAAACATTTTCCCCACAACAGTTTTTAAAAAAGGGGTGTTATCTTTCAATAAATGGCTTTAAAATTTAAGGGACATTTAAAACAAACAATTTTGCAATTGATGTCATTTGCAAAAGTTTTCCCCTCTTTTTTCTTTTCCCCCTTTTTCTCTTTTTCTGAAACCAAAAACCCTTGCCTTTTTCCGGGGCCTAATCCTACCCCTCTCTGTTCTTTTGGGTGCCGACTTTTTTTCAATAGCTTTTCGTGGGGCCCCTGGTCAAACCCGCGACCCCCCGCAAACAACCTGCCCCATGCTCCCTGGGGACTGACGGCTCTTTCAAAACCCCCCGTTTTTTTTTCTGTTTTAAAGACTTCCGGCATACCAGAGCCCGGAATGATTTTAATACGTCATCAATACATTCCCCCTGCCTCTTCGGGCCGAATGCCTGTCTTTTGAGCAAAATTTCCACATGCTCATAACACAAATTTTGCTTGAAACACAAACTCTTTCCCTCTCCCCTTCGGGGAGCCCTTTGCAGTGGCTTTCATGGTTCAGAGGTGGGGGGGTCATCCCCCAAGCATCAGTTTTTATTTAAAATTTTAAGCGGCAGTTCTTCGTCATTTTTTAAATAAAATACTGGGCAGTGAAGCAAAAGGAACACTGTGATTTGGTTTCCCCATACCCCACAACAAGGGGGGTGGAAGAGCCGGGTGTCTGCCCAACCCCCCTCTGATTTTAAAACAAAAAAAAAAGCCCTCAAACGAGCACAAAAGGGGAAAAGGGGAGGGGGGATGATGTCATCCCCCGCAAAAAAAAAAAACCCCAAATGGGGAGGGGAAAAACCTCCCCTGCATTCCAGGAAATGAATTTAGAAAGATCCAGAAAGACCCGGGGAAACAAAGGGAAAGGGCGAAAATCCCTTTAAGCTTTCCGCCTAAAATTTTCCTGGATCAATTTTTTTACCCCTTTTTTTGAATTTTGGCACGAAAAATTTGCTATGCCCCAACCTTTGGGACATCCCCCCGTTATTAACAGCCCCATAAATATTAAAAAAAGGGGGCCTATCAAATTCATAATTTAACCCCTTGGGCCACCGGGTGTTTTCCCAAAAGGGACCGGGGATTTGTTTTTTTTTTTAACTTCTTAAATGGAGCGCACTTTTTTCCGGTTAACAAGAAATTTTAAAAATTTGGGAGTTTACCTCATCCCTCGCTCATCACAAAAAATGCCCCCCCTCCTTTTAAAATAAAATGGGGAAAAAATTTTTTAAAAAAGGGGTTTGCTTTTTTCCCTCATCGCCCCTATAGCTCTCCCTCATACCTTTAAAAAGGCCCAATATTTTCTTTTTTTAATCTTTTTTATTTTTTAAAATATTAAAAAAAATTTTTTTTGGGGGTTTATTTTACTTTCTATGGCAGTATGCTTTCCGCCCCCCACTTTGTTTCCCTTTTATTATTTTTTTAAACCCCTTTAAATTTTTTTTTCCCCTATAGTTTTTTTATCCCCCTCTTCCTACCCTTCTTTTTTTGAAATTTGAAACACTTTTTTTTTTTTTTCATTGCCTCCTTTATATCCCTGTTATCCACATTGTTTTTTTTTCCTGTTTCTAATTTTTTTTATTACCATATGGTATGTACTCCCACAGGGGTACCTTAAAATGTTTTTAATAAAAACCCATTTATTACTTTTTTCTGCCCATTTTTTAAACACATATCCCAGCAATATTTTTTGGGGGCCCCCCTAAGTAAAATAAAATTACCCTTCCTAAAATTCATTTTTTTTTGGTGGGCTCCTTTGACAAAAAACTCTTAAAAGGATAAACGGAAATTTTTATTATATTATGGTCACTATTTCAGAGGGCCCCTCAACCTAAACCCTTTATTACCTGTCAGGTCAAATTGTGAATATTAATTAAAAGGGCCTTTCCCCTGGGCCCAGTTCCTAAAAGGGGAAAATTTCTTTTAAATTGAAAAAAAACGGGTTTCCTTTTGTGAAGCTACGGGTTTCAGTTTCCCCAATTTTTTGTTTTTTGGGGAGTTAAATCCACCCATAATAACAACAACCCATTCCAAATAGCCGCCTCACCCTTTTTGGCCTGGGGATACTCTTTAATTTAATTTTCTTTTAATGTCTGGGGGCCAATAGCAACCCCAAAAAGGGATTATATTTTATTTTTTAAACCCCCCCCATGTATTTTTACCCCATAATGTCTCCCATTTTCTTTCCCTGTACATAAAACCCTTCCCCCCGGGGTTGGGCCCTTCAAAGGTTTTTTACATAGAGAAACACCCCCCCCCTTCCGGCCCTTTAAATGATCTTTTTCTAAATAGCTGAAAACCCTGTAATTTAACTGCCCAGTCGTAGCTCTTTTCCGCCATTATCTTTTCCCCACAAAACATTTTTTTCTTCTGAAATTAATAATTCTAGTTCATTTTTTTTTTTTGGGGTCAGAACCTGGCTTTTGGTTAGCATGCATTTTTAGAGATTTTTAAAGTTTTTTTTCCCTTTCCCCCCCTACGGCTACCCCCCCTTCCCCTCCACCCCCCCCCCTTTTAACGCCCTAATTCCCCAGCTCTCTATCTTCACTATCTTGCTTTGCTAACTTTGATTTACCCCCCCTCCCCACCCCCTATTTAAATATTCCTCCAATTTCCCCTTGGGGCCCTTTTTTGTCCCCCCAATTTACCCGGAAACCCCCCCCTTTTAGGTGAGCCCCCCCCTACATAGAGTCTGTAGCCAAAAACACAATTCACCCCAATTTTTAAAAAAAACCCCAAAATTTCCCCCTTTCCACCCCAATTTTTTTTGAGCCACCTCCCTCCTGGTGTGGCCCTTAACAGGTAATATTTCTAAAAATATTACCCTGGGGGGCCCTTTGCCTTGATTTTTTGGCCCAACCCCTGAAATAAATTTTTAAGTACATTCCACCTACCTCAAATTTTTTGTCTTTGGGGTCCCCAATGTGGACCAAAAACCGGATTCCACCCCCCCAAACCCAGCAATCGGGCCCAGCCCGTCCGTGAAATGTCAAACCCCCCCCGGGCCCCAGGTAAAAAACCCAACTTTTGACGACCCCGGGTTCTTTGGGAATTCCCTGTCTGTTCCTCTAATAATGGACCCCCAACTACTACACCCCTTGTTTTAGCCTGACCTGAAACTCCTTTTTCCCCATCTTACTGGAGCAACAGGGGTAATTTCCTGTTTGCAGCAATGTTTATTTCTGACCTATATCCCTCCTTTACCCAAATTTTTTGCAAATTTTTTGGGGTGAAACTAGATCAAGCCCTACCTCCCTGCCACAATTCCTTCTACCCTTTTTTATTTTTTTTTAACTTTTTTACCCACTAGCGGCCCATTTTTCCTGCACCTCCATGCTCCCAAACCCTCCCCAGCATCTACACCTGCGAGGGGATTCTCAGGGGAGGGGCAAACTCGCTTCCAATTGGGCAATTTTCTCGTGTTTGCCCCCTTGCTCATTTAGATCCAAGATCCGGGCTTCAAAAATGTGCATGGCATACTCTTTCACCCCAAAAGGGGACCCTCAACTGTTGGCCCAAGGAGGGCTTTACTTGCCACGGGTTGTGCCGGGCCCAGCTTTTGTCAAACATGGAACCATGGGATGTTACCAAAAAGATTTAAAAAAAAATTTAAATAATAACCCAGTACAATACGGGTCCTCCCTAAATTTCCCCAAAATCTAAAGTCCCTCAATATTAATCCCACACTTAAAAAAAAAAAAAAAAGACACACTTATAAAGAAGACACACTCGCAGAATCGTTCACTCGCTCAAAATACTCAGCTTTAAACTTTTTTCCCAATGCTGTTTGGCTGTGCTGCAACCTCTCCTACTGACCAGCTGGTGCTCTACAAGCTGAATGTGGCCATCTCTATGCTTATGTTTCGTTTCAGTGTACTTTCACACTTCTGACCATCTCTACTGAATAACCAACTCTAAGCACATATTATAGCTGTATCGTACATTTAAAGAGAACCTGTCACATAGTTTTTTTGCCCCCCGCTGAGACAGCAAAAAGCAGTGACAAAACATGTTTTTTTCCACCAGTGTCCCCTTTTTCTGTTTAAAATTTCCCGTAGTTTGAGTATTTTAGTGCTCATATCTCGTTTTTTAGCCAAAAAAGAGTCGAAGGGTTTATTTTTTTTTCAAACCCCCCCCATCGAGGGTAGCCCTGCCCACCTCAACTGATAAACCCCATTTAAAACCCCCCTAAAATTAGGCCAAAAAAAAAAAATACAAAAATAAAAAAAAAAAAAAAAAAAAAAAAAAAAAAAAATTTCAAAAAAAAAAAAAAAAAAAAACAGAAAAAAAAAAAAAAAAAATTTTTTTTTTTGGGGGGAAAAAAAAAAAAAAAAAAAAAAGGTTTTTTTTAATTTATTTAAAAATTTTTGGGGGGAAGGGGGTTTTAAATTTTCCCGAAAAAAATTTGAACATTAGTCTAAAAAATACACAAACTACAAAAAAAACCCAGCTCTGGGAAAAAGAAGGGCCCGACACTTTGCTTGTGCTGTCCTCAAAGGGGATAAACTTGTTAACCCGGTTCCCTTTAATATTTGGAATGCAAATCAGTTTTTACTACAAATTTCATTTCGGGGGTTTTTTTAAAAAAAGTCTGTAAAGTTCTTTATTTTTTGCGTTTTGGCTGTTTTACCCTGGCCCTTTTTTGGGTCCATTTTGGATCCCAAAGAAGGAAAACGAAAATTGCCCTCGGGGATTGATCCTAAACAATCCAACATTAAACCCCGCTAAAACGCATTTTTTGGGTGTGTGGGTTTGGGTACAGCAGGGTCACACCCTAAAAGTTTTAAATTGGGCTCCTGCCGTGTCCCCCTTTGGGTCAAAATTGACATTTTTCTACTTAGAAACCCACCGAAAGACCAAAACATGCATTGGGAATCACTCTGTGAACCCTATCGTGTTTCAAAGTAAAAAACAAGTAAATCAACCCTTGGGACATTTTTAGATAAAGTGTTTTTAAAATCCCCACAACGGAAAACCCCAAACACGTATCTAAAAACGCCATGTGAACATACCCTAAGAAGAGTAAAGTTTAACCAGTATGAGCATTTTTTCCTCCATCCCACGTTTTTGACTTTTTTTTATAGCAGACATTTTTACATTATTGAGTATCATGCCAGGTAGAAGCTGGCATGACAAAAAAAAAGGGTTGAGTAAAAAAAATTCAGATTAGCAAATTAAAAAAAAATAATACTATTTTTCTGAATATCAACTGTAAAGAAAAACAAGAGGAATAATGGCAATTTCTGTATAGTGCTGTATAGTACATTAAAATTTAAAAAAATTTAAAAATAACATATGGGTGATCACCAAGGGCCCTTTATTTTTTAAAAACCCCGTTCCCGGGATCCCCCTATTAATTTCATACTAAAAATGAAAATTAAACCTTAAACACTTCCATAAATTTTTTAAATCCTAATCAAATTGGGCCTTTACTTACCAGATCATCGTGTGGGAATGTGGGCCCCATAAAAAAATTTGCTACATGTGAATAAAAAAGCAGGGTTTTTAGATTAAAAACCATTAAACATAAGAAAAACAATTACAGGGGAGATCTGATAGAACGCAAATAATGAAAAATAAAGGGGGATTTTCCACTTTAATAAAATCTAAAAGGAACTCCTTGCCCCCCCATTAAATTGAAAAAACTTATACTCACCTTCCTCTGGTCCCCAGTTCCAGTGCTGCATCTCTCCGGAATTGTCATCACTGCAGCCACAGATTGGCTGCAGCAGCCATGTGTACTCATTTATATCACTGTCAGAAAAGGGGAAACCTGAAAGGGATGAAGTAGAAACATGTGCTTTTTCACCAATCATGGTGCATGATGCCACTCCCCCCTTAAGTACCGGAGAACAGAAGACCGGAGAGATGCAGCACTGGAACTGGGCACCAGAGAAAGGGATTATAGGTTTTTTTTCTTTTTTTTTTTTTAATGGCGAAATTTTAAACGGTCGTTAGATTGCACTTCATGTAGCAGAAAACCTCCCAACAAACCAAAATCACCCAACTTACTTTACAGGTTGCCAGGTTTCGTGTTCGAACCCTTTGTGAATAGATTTTTGAAGAAAAACCCATAGGTCGAGTAAAAGGATACTATGGGACAAAACATCCTGAAAAAAGCTTGTGAAAAATTTTCCATTGCATAACAGAGCTTTATAGAAATAGATAAAAACATAATACACATGTAAATAAGAAATCAGTGAGCACATTAAATACATCAAACAACGACCTTCCCAATATCTTGGAATTATAAACAAGAACTACTATCCCACAGAAAAATAATTCCTACTTAATACTTAATGTTTATTATAACATTTCCTCTAAAAATACTTATACACAAAATAGACTACATATAATCCTGAAATAAATCCTACTTTAATCACCTTCCTGCAAACCAGGAGATATGTCCTAAACAGGGAAACCGCCCCGAAAAGAGCGACCCCGCAACCTGTTGACAATCCCCTGGTCAGAACCTCTTAAGGACCACTGTTCATACTCAAAAAATTCGGCCTGTGCATACAGTTTAAATATACTAGAACCATATACATACGTCAAAAACAAATACACTGGTGTAAGTATAAAAGCCGACACCAGTGCAATAAAGATAGTATAAAGAACAAACTATGCTTGGTATAATTATATAAACGTTACCATCGCCAAACGCGTTTCATCCTTATTAGGACTCATCAGTGGGGTCCAAATTTCTGTTTATATTATAACATTTTTCAAGGTCCAATAATCACATACCATCAGCATATGTAGATTTCTATATGTCCAGGAAAGGTCTCCTGAACAAATACAGGATAGGTGTTCCTCTTAAGGTGAGTTTACCCCGTGTTTTCTAGGGTGACTCATAGATTAACATGACAATAACTATCTATATTGCATTCAGGGCTGTCATCAGTAATTTCAAGACCCCCATACAGCCAAATCATTTGGGTCCCCACTATCAGTTAACATCATGGGCCTTGTTAGTAGGCCCTTTATTGAACAGGACCCCTGACAGGAGTACTGCCTTGATGGCACCCCTGATTGTATTACTACAGTTGGGCAAATGAAATCAAGCAAGAATTTTGTTATATTTTTACGATGGAGCAATAAAAAATATGAAAATGATTAAAATAGCAGCTCATACCAATTACGTCAATAAATGTATAGCTTAAGGAAGTACTTACAATTTTGCTATGCCATACACATGACTCAAAAGCGCTAACATTTGGTTGAAGCTTCCTATGTAAATGCCATATGTTTCATGCTATTAGCTGCAGAAGTACACTGGTATGGCTCATATATTAATGACTTTGCAGTGCTTTTTTGCTCTCTATGGCTAAAAGGTTCTAGTAATACAGAAAACAGCACGTGGTGTATTGTGTATTTATGGATGTAGCCTAAGTTAGAGCAGGTTGAAATCGTAACGGCATATACTTGCAGATTTCTATTTAGCTAGTATCCAGAGCAATGTGGGGAGGGGCAGCTGGCATGGTCGTAACTAAAGTATAGCCATAGCAACTACTATGGGGCCCAAAGGTCAATGGGGTTCAGTGAGGTCAAGAACATTTTATCTTTTTGTAAAGATAAGTTGGTGCTTTCTGCTATCTGACCCCTAGTATATATTTTCTCTGGTATATGGCAGAATTATTTATATTTTTAATTATTGCTACTTATGCTTACACACAACAATTTCAATAAAAAATTAGTTTGTTTATCCTTGGATTTACAGAAAAAAACACACTTTCGCCTTATACAATGTTTTGTTATTGAAAAAACCCAAAAGAACCACACATAATTGGAACTACAGAATCCTTAGGGACCCATACTATAAAAGTAAAACGTTACCTATCCTGTGATAAATGCCTTAAAATTAAAGTCCTGAAAAGAACAACCCTTTATACAGCTCCATGGAGCCCTCCATAAATCTGAGTGAACTGGAAAGTTGTGAAATACTATTTTTTGCTGAATCATGATTTTGCCCTTTATTACAGAAAGTGTCAAGTGAATGATTGTCGTTGTGAAGTAACATTAGCATTAATGTTGTGTTATTGTACTTATACTGCAGTTTCTGTGCGGTTTGGCATCGTGGCCCTGGGGGAATTTAGGCCTTGTACACCATTAGGCAATCTAAAGGCTTGCAGGGGAAACCTATTCCCATGCCGCAAAAACAACGGGTTCCTACCAGGAAGTGTTTTTTATTGTTTTACCCCAAACATGAGCTGGGTGTTCTGACCTTGACAGAATCTGCAAAGGGAAACCCTTTTAAAATGGGCATGAAGGCCCAAAAAAACGGCCACATTAAATGAAGGATCATTTATTAGAAGAGTGCCAAGAAACATATGCTAGCCAAAAATACTCAATTTACTACTGAAATGTGTTCACAGGAAAATAAAGCAGAACCCTTTTCTAGAAGCCATTTCGCTGGCCCTGCCTTTTTTTTTTTACTTGACAGCTATTTTTTATTACTTGAAGAAAAAAAATCTCTTTCTTAGTGATCATCAGATATTTGTTACTCGTTTTGTAGTAGCAAGGGTTACACAGGCTGAAGTTGTAATCAATACAATTAGGCTAGTTCTACACAGCACTGGATTTCGGTCGGTTTTTCACTGGATTCAGTGGTTTTAA
Organism: Phyllomedusa bahiana; assembly: GCA_025379985.1. NCBI lineage: Eukaryota > Metazoa > Chordata > Amphibia > Anura > Hylidae > Phyllomedusa > Phyllomedusa bahiana. The sequence continues at coordinate 16,638 of JAODAL010004140.1, forward strand.
TCCCAAAAAACCGCTGGGTTTTAAATCCTCAAAGAAAATCTGTGCGTATCATCAGCACGGTTTTCTATCAAGACTTTCCTAAATCGAAATCTGTCTGGCGGAATACAGAACATTCTAATGGACCAACATCAGATTTCGACAAACCCAAATGTACTGGGCCCCTGGGAGTCTGAAATCTGGCTGCTGTTTTTTTTCGCAAATAACAGTGCGGTCCAGCAATTTGAAAATGCCGTTGGATTTTGGGTGGCACTTGCTGTGTAGACATAGCCTTATAGAAAGTAAACATTTCGATAATCTACCATTTACTTTCACTTCTTGGTGAGATATTTGGTGATGCATCACTGTACATCATTTTGCACGAGTAGATATCTCCATTTATTCCACTCTGTTATAAAGGGATTAAAAAATTTATGGGCAAAAGAAAATTGAATTTAATTCATAGCTTCAATAACTATAAACCCCAAACCATTTTTCGGTTCACAATTTTTTTTTAAAATCGTAGATTAACCTAATATGCAAAAAGGTGATTTAAGAGCTCTCGGTTTGAAAGAATTCTGAAAACTAATCTCTGATAAAGCATCGGAGAGAAGTAAAGCCCAGTGGGATTTCCACCACTTCATTTCCTAATGAGTTTTTTGATAATGAGAGTTGACTTTGCCAGTCACTCGGCGCTCTATGATGGCTAATTTGACTCCACTTCACTCTCCTTTTGAAATTATTAACACACCTTTTTTTATCCCATAGGCCTCTTTTTCATTTTTTGTTTTTTACACCCTTTATGAGGGAAAAATATTTAAAATGGGATTCATTTAGTTTACAGTGAAATTTTTTTTCTTGTTAAAGCAGACTGTTATTTATAGATAAACTGGGGATTCAAACCATTTTAATTGCTGGCTGTGTGAAAAAGGGGTTTTAAATTTAAAAACAAACACAGTGTTCGTTCACCAGAGATTTGGCTCTCAGTAGAATGGTCACTTTCCACTTACAAGCGGCTCTATCCCCGATTAAAAGGTGAATTATAAGAGTGTCCTCCCTTTGAGCACTGGAGGTAGGGCAGCACAGATTTTACACTATGTATTACCAATTAATTTTCTTGGCTAAGTCTGCAATACTTATGCAGATAAGTTGATGAACTTGTCTTGCTGACATTCTATAAAAGTTACTAAGGTATTTTAAAGAAGTAGCTTTAACGCATACAGTACTATTGTGGTCTTCAGACCAGGGAGTTATAACTCAATTTACCTATGCACTAATTATTCACTAGATAACGTTTTTGTCCTTATAATCAATTCTTTACATATTTAACTGAATATTGCTGCTTTCTTTACATTATTAGATCACATGGAAATGAGGTACCATCATTTCTATAATTTAGACACCAACGAGCACAGTTCACCTTCTTGAGCAATCTTCTAATGACATTTATTGCTATTACAACTTGATGTATCGCTCTACAAATGTAGCAAAGCTAAATTTGACAGCTGATTCACCATGATCTCACAACAAAGAATGTTATCTCAACTTTTTCAAAGCTTTTGTTGTAATCGAAGACCAGAAAACATGGAAAGCTGTCATATCAGGGTCAAGTTAAACTCTGCTACCTCTGTGTTCGGTTTTTCCAACAAAGTACTAAGTAGTGGATGTGGTTGTAATAAACTTGTCAATAGTGTATATATGTATTCTCCATGTAATACACATGTCAGTACAAATGTACAGCTTATTTTAAGGTTTTTCATTTTGGCATTCATTTGAGGAAAAATTTTTTGGCTTAGAAACTAGTGAAGCAAGTGCCAATCTGCCTAGGAAGTTTAACAGCCCATCTACCTTTGTCTGTAGAACATGACAGCCACCAGTTAATATAAACTAGGGTAGGCAGTTGTGCTCAATCTATATAACATATCACAAAACACTGCTGCAGGCAGATAGAATAGATGACATTATATTGCAGTGATAACATCAATCATCTTACAGAAATGATGGGTATTTCTAACTCCCAAGCAAAAGTACCTATATTACAATATACTGTGCCTTCATTAGAATGTATTCTAGAAGTTTGCAATAGTTTGATGGTAGTGAAATATAAAAACAAATATAAAGTGTTAAAAATGGTTCCATGCCAATAGTTTTCACAAGGGGATGAGAATATGCAGTCATATTTAATTATATTTTTATAGTGCAACTGTAGCAAAAATAAACCTCTAAGGTAACACACCCTAATATCACGTTACAAAATGTTATATCAAGTTTTTCAATGCTTTTTAATAGCTTTTGTTTAGTTATAAGAATTAGAATTATTAAAGAGTAATTGTAAATTACATCTTAAGAGACAGTTCTTATTACAATGTCTTGTAGATAATATATTTTGAACTTTACCACTCACTCCAAATGGCTTGTTCAATGAAATAAACAGACTGTCGGATCTAAAACACTGATGTGTGTCAAAGGTCAATCTAGCTTTCTTTTTAATGATGTTATTACGCTACTATGGCTTTAATGCACAAAGGCATCTGCCGTCAAGACAGTAATAAGATACATAGCATAAGATAACTAATATAATAGATCCTGCATGACCTCTGACTCAACACAAAAGAACTTTAACATGGCCGTATTAACTATCTTTAACCTTAAATCGAGCAGAGTACAATCTGCAATATAGAAGGAATTTATTTCTGCTTGAAATCTGTAGTACCAAAGGCATCTAAGTATCACACAAAGATGGTATAACAGCCTTATTCTTAATATTTAAAAGCAACTTTTTAAAGTTTTGGGCAATTAAATAAAAAAAAAATGCTAAACATTATTTCTGAACCCCAAAAAAAAAAATATTTCTAGTCATCCAAAAAAAAAAAAATAGAAGAAAATACACAGTTGAAACCAGAAGTTTACATGCACTATATAAAAAAAAATATGCATGTTTTTCCATTAAAAAATTTTTTTAATAAAAAAAACCCCAAAAACTTTCCCCTCCTCCGAGCTCGCTAACTCCATGCGGGGACCAGGGACCCCCATCCCCCTCCGACAGCAACAAAATTTACATACACTATATAAAAAACCATATGCAAGTTTTTCCCCACTAACTACATAAATCAGAAAAAACCTACCTTTTTTGGTCAAAAAAAAACCAAAATTATTTATTTTTTCCCAAAATGCCAAATAATGAAGAGAATTTATAAGGCTTTTTTATTATTTTCTGCAAAAAAGTTTAACAAAATTTCTTTTAGTTTTTGGGTAGCATTGAAACTTCAAAAAATCACAGAACCCTGCCAATTAAAACTTGAAAGAAATTTTTAAGTTTTGCCCAGGTGAGCCTCAATCAGGAACCTCCTTGTCTTCCCCTTTCACTCACGAACAAACCTACTTGGGGCATAATTTCAATGTGCAAAATCACGTTTACAGTGCATATTGACTTCTTATAACTTTTAGACATTACGTCCGGATACAGTCCGAAATCATTTCCCGATGAAGAAACGTGGGTTTCCGAAACGTCTCTCGCGGGTTAACTTTTGGAGTGTGGATTGCTTCTGTCAGCTCCGGGCTGGATTTCTAGATTTATCATTAAGCGAAACAGCAAAGTTTTGCCTTTAATCTTTTTAAATATACGATTACAGCTGTACCGACGTAATGTCTAAAAGTTATACACATACGTCATATGCACTATAAACGGTTTTTGCACATTAAAATAATCCCAATTTGGGTTTTGTTGTTTTTGGGGTAGCATTGCCCTTAAACTTAGACTTGGTCAAACGTTTTGGATCCCCTTCCACAAGTTTCCACAAAATTGGTGGGAAATTTTGGCCCATTCCTCCTACAAAACTGGGAAAACAGCCATGTTTTTAGGTTGCTTGCTCCACCGGCCCTTCAGTTTTCCCCATAATTTTAAAAAAGGACGAGATCGGGGCTTTTGATGGCCACCCAAAACATTAAATTTGGTTATCCTTAAGCCACTTTGTAACCACTATGGCAGTAGCTTTGGTCAAATGTCCTTTGGGAAGATCTATTCCACCCAAGCTTTAACTTTTTGGGTGATGTCTTGAATGTTGCTTCATATTGCCACATAATCTTTTTTCCTCATGACCATTAAATTTTGTGAAGTGCACCAGTCCCTCCTGCAGCAAAACAACCCCATAACATTATTCTGCCACCTTCGTGTTTCACAGCTTCCAAGCTTCTCCCTTTTTCCTCCAAACATAATGATGGTCATTATGGCCAAACGGTTCAGTTTTAGTTTCGTCAGACCACAGAACATGTCTCCAAAAATGTAGGTCTTTGTTTTTGTGTGCATTTGGAAATATAAATCTGGCTTTTATATGTTTCTTTTGGAGTAATGGCTTCTTCCTCGCAGAGTGGCCTTTCTGCCCATGTTAATAAAGTAACACGGTGGATAATGACAATATCTTACCAGCTTATGCCAGCTTCTGCACAAGATCTTTTGCTTTTGTACTTGGGTTGATATTCACTTGTCGGACCAAAGCATGTTTATTTCTGAGACACAGAACCCGTCTCCTTCCTGACCAGTATGAAGGCTGGACATTCCCATCTTGTTTGTACTTACGTATAATTGTTTGTACAGATGAACGAGACAACTTCCGGTACCTGGAAACTGCACCCTAGGATTGACCACACTTGTACAAGTCCACAATTCTTTTCCTGAGATCTTGGCTGATTTCTTTAGCCTTTCCCATGATATTACACACAGAAGCAGTGTTTTTCTGGTGTGCATTAAAATACATCTATACAAATACAGTTGATCCACCATCAGAATTATCTTATTATTTCATTCTTTATTATATATCGTGCATACATAAAATTCACAAAGCACTTTCACCTTTCGGCTGTACAGAAAAGATAAAATTGTATACTTAAGAGTTTTTTCTCAAGAGAAAGGGGCGTAACCCGAAACGTCGCACAGGTGTGCAGGACGCTCTATCCGATATCTGGCAAACTCCGAAGGAATACAGGAGTTGAGCTAAGTAGCTGACACAACCCGCATCAAAAACCCTAAGTATACCATTTTATCTTTTCTGTACAGCCGAAAGGCAAAAGTGCTTTGTGAATTTTATGTATGCACGATTTATAATAAAGAATGAAATAATGAACATAATGTTGATGGTGGATCAACGCTGTTTTATAAAAGCGTCCCGGGGGCATTGGGGAAGCCCCCAAGGATCCATATGGTTTCTTGAGAAAAGAAAATAGCGGTGGTTTTAATTTTGCATTTAAAAAACATCCACAGGTGGGGTCCCCTAAATTTAAATCCTTGTTTTTCCAATAAACCCTATCAGAAACTTCCCAAAACATGAATCATCATATTTGGGGGGTCCCCAAAAAGTTTTAAAACATAGTAATCCCAGTTATGGGAAATTTTTACAGAAAGTAATAACAATTTCCTTAAAAATTCTCTGTCTCTTATTCCCCGGCATTTGGCAAATATAAATAATTTTGGTAAACCTAAATTTAACCAAAAAAGGTTAAGGGTTTTTTCGATTTTTAAATTTTGAAAAAAATTCATGGTCTTTTTTTATAGTGTATGGAAATTTTTTGGTTTTTAACGTATATGTATATCTATATATATCTATAGACAAACACACATATACATTTTCGTTATATACATATATATATATATTTTTGCGTGATATATATACATATATATATATATTATTTTTATCTTTTTGCAGTGAACAAAATACTGTACATCTCTGTACTGATTTCTCTAACTTTAGTACTCGGGGAATAAAACTAACAAGCAATTTCAGCTGCTGGATAGCTCCACTGCATGTTGATATTTCTGTGAACAGCTGGCTGCTGCCAAATCACTCTCAAGCTAGCTTATCACACCCAGCCTCTACTTGTAGGAATGTAGAAATATCTCTTAGCTTCAACCAAGAATCTTAAACTGGAAAAAATCAAACCCATCACCGTGACACAAGGGGGCTTTTCCAAGAACCCCCTACTACAAACAATTTTATCCCTTTGACCCTTCCAGTTGAAGATCTCACTTTGTGACAAAGATTTATCGCTGCAGCAGTAACCAGGACACTAGTTATGTCAGGCACTATTATGTGTTAGTGGGTAATTTACCTGGGTCAACTGTCAATTTAATATTAATTCATTTTATATGTGTAATTGAGAATGGAAGACAAAGAGAAAGGCCCGAAATAAAACAATTCCCGACTTATATTTTAATAAAAGGGACACATAACAAAAAAAATCTACCTGCCGGGGAAAAACACCCCAAAAAACTATATACCTGCCTTTGGGGGCACACCCAACTATATACCCGCCTGTGGGAAGCCCAAAAAATAAAACCTGCCGTGTGGAGCTTTAACAAAATCCTGCCCCGTATGGAAACCCAATAGCTATATACCTGCCTGTGTAACCCTTTAAATTTTATACCTGCCTGGGGAGCTGAACCCCATCTAGATACCTGCCTGAGGGGGGTGTACCCCCATCTAGATACCTTTCCTGAGGGGACTGAACCAATTTTATATTTCCCGGGCCCGAGGGAGCGTTAAACCTTTTCTAAAATCTTCCGAGGGGGGCCGTACCTATCAAAATAAACTGCCTGAGGGGGGCTTTCCTATCTAAATATCTGCCCCGAGGGGGGCTGTAAAACCCATCTAAATACCTGCCTTTAGGGGGGCGTACCCATCTATATACCTGCCCTTGGGGAAACTGTATCTACATACCTTCCCGCGGTACCTATATTTTTTATATAAACCCGACTGAGGGGAGCTGTATAAAACCTGCCAGACTGAGGGGACATACATCTACCTACCTACCTTACGAGGAGACTGTATATTCCTGCCTTACGTTAACCCCTCAGTATAAATAAGGTATAAAACATCCCCCCAAAAATTTCCCCCAAAGATAAACCCCCAAAAACGAATTTTTTTCCTTTCCCGTCCCCATGTTTTTATTAGTCCGGCCCCCCAAAAAACCCGGCACTTTCCCCAAGCCCCCATGGGGAAAAATTAAAAAAGCCCACCCCTGCATAGATGATACTCTGGGAAAACGTTTAAACACTGCACTTTGTTTCCAATGACAAATCAACTGGCTCAATGTAAAGTAAGAAATTTCTTTGGCAGGATAAAGAAATGTTAAAATTATTTAAAGGGTTTTGCAAATTTTTTTAAAGAAAAGTTTATGTAAAAATATAAGAAAAAATATATTTTAAAATACTTTCTATCAGTTCCCATGACAGTCTTTCGACAGGGAAACCTTTTTAAAAATTTTCATCTGGTGGCTGTTTTTCTTCTGTTTGGGCATGTGATCAATCCCCAGGGGCCTGGCTCATTTTACAAAAGTCAAGCTTTTTTTTTTACACGCCATTTTAACCCCCTTTCTGCATCCTGAAAAACACCTAAAAACTTTTCAAGTCAACCTGTTTTCTTTTTTTGAAATTTCCCGGGTTTCAAACCCGCTTTTTCCCCCAACTACATCTGCTCCCGATGAGGAGCATGAAATGCAGAAATAAAATTTTTCTCTCCCCTGACGGGAAAAATTTTAAAGGGGAAATTTTACTGTAACATCACACTCATCTGAGTACAGCATGTGGCACTCTTGTTTTTTGCCACAACCTTTCCTTTCCCGTTTTTCCCTTTTGCTGAAAAAATAACTCTAAATGCCTCCCTTTTTCATCTACAGGATGCCCCTATTCCTCCGTGAACAAAATCTTTTAAATTCCTGGTCTATATTGGCATTGTCACAGCTGATTTTTCTGACCACAAACCTTTTATTTCCGTCCCTTCCCTTTTTATCTTCGGGTTCTCTACCAAAACTTTTCCCCCTGCCAAAATTTAAAAAAAAAAAAAGGGGGGGGGAAAGGGGGGGGGTTTTTTAAAAAAAAAATTTTTTTTTTTTTTTTTGGTTTTTTTTTTTTTTTTTTTTTTTGTTTTTTTTTTAAAATTTTTTTTGGGTTTTAGGTTTTTTTGGTTTTTTTTTTTGGGGGTTTTGTTTTGGTTGGTTTTTTTTTGGGCTTTTTTTTTTTGGTTTTTTTTTGGGGTTTTGGGGTTTTTTTTTTTGGTTTTTTTTTTTAATTTTTAAAAAAAAAAAAAAATTTAAAAAAAAAAAGGGTTAAAAAATTATAAAATTTTTTATTTTTTTTAATTTGGTTTGGTTTTTTTTTTTATTGGGTTTTTTTTTTAAAAAAAAAAAAAAAAAATTTTTTGGGAAATTATTTTTTTTAAAAAAAAAAAATTTAATTTTTAAATTAAAAAATTTAAAATTTTTTTAAAAAATTTAAAAAAAAAAAAATAAAAAAGAAAAAAAAATTTAAAAAAAAAATTTTAAAAAATTAAAAAGGGGAAAAAAAACAAAAGAAAAAAAAAAAAATTAAATTTTAAAATTTTTTAAAAAAATTTTTGGGGAAGGGGTTAAAAAAAAATTTTTTTGGGAAAAAATTTAAAATTTTAAAAAAGAATTTTGGGTTTAAAATTTAGGAAAAAAAAATTTATAAATTTTAATTTAAAAAAAAATGAAAAAAAAAAACCCAAAAATTCTAAAAAAAAAAAATAAAATAAAAAAAAACCCAACCCAAAAAAAAAAAAAAAAAAAAAAAACACCCCCCCCCCCCCCCCCCGCCCCAAAAAAAAAAGTTAAAAAAAAGGGGAAAAAACACAAAAAAAAAAAAAAAAAAAAAAGGAATAAATTTTTATAAAAAAAAAACCAACCCCCAAAGGCCCCCCCCAAATAAAAAAGTAAAACCCCCCCCAAAAATTAAATTCCCCCAAAAATATACCCCCTAAAAAAATCCCCCCAAAACCAAAATTTTTTTTCACCCAAAAAAAAACCCTTTCCCCCTTTTTCCCTTTAAAAAAATTTTACCCAATTTCCCTGCCCCCCATTTTTTTGATCTGTGAAAAAACCATCAGGAATTTTTAACCCCCCCGTAACTTCCCAAAATTTTTACTTCCTTAACAGGGCAAAGGGGTTTTAAAAAGACCAAATTTTAACCTTTTTCCAAACATTGGCCCGCTATAAAGTAAACAAAGCTGAATTTATATAGAGGGGCCCTTTTAGGAAAAAAATTTTTCTGAGAAAACAAATGTTGGGCCCGCAAAAATTATTGTTTACCCTTTTATTTTTACTTTAACCCCCTTAAATATGGGACTTTAAAATACAGAAAACGACCCAGGGCTGCTAGGTCTATATGGGATAACACAGCAAAAAACTATTTTTTAAGAGATTTTATTAAACAAATGTCTCTACTTATTCAAAAAATCATTAAAAAACTTTACATATTATTATTTTTTCAACTTACAGCATCCTAGGAATTTTGACCTGGAAAAGAGGAAAGTTTTCCCCCAAAAGCTTGGGGTTGGGCTTTCTAGTGCAGAATTCATATCAACTGAGAAGAGGGACCAAAATATTGGGCTGCTCCCTACAGATGGGGCCACCGGAAAACCCTGCTTTAAAAGAAAACATGCCATGCCCCAAGACACAAATGTGCAAGATTGGGGTTCACTAATACATCTTTAAATGTTGTAAAACATTAAGGAGTAAAAGAAGAATGGCCCAATAAAAAAATGTTTGATAGAAAAGCTTTAAAAAATTTAAACAAATCTTACAGTAAAAATACAAAAAAACAAACAACCATAAAAAAATTTGCAACAATTTTTGATTTTCTGCCACTAACTTTTCTATTTTCCTTTAAAATTCACAGCCTCTTCAGGCTCCCATTTTGTGTGCAGGCTGTGAATGGATCTATGGCAGTGACTAAAACCCCTCACCCTGCTAGCCCTATTTCAGCTGAGCCGTTACAGGGAAAAGGGGGTGGGAAAAAGACAAGCCCCCTTTCAAGCGGATGTCGGGTATAAATGGATGAGCAAAGCTGTATTTATCATGAGAGGACGCTTCTAGTGAGAGAGAAAATCTTACATGCTGCCAAGACACACTGTTGGCCGCTGAGTGATTGTTACCTTTGATGTTACTTTACATAAATATGCACTCAAACCCACGGATGGTACAAGGGTTCCCCAGTTTAAAATCTAAGGGGATGCACCCGAAAACCATTACCGCGATCTTCATTAAAAAACCCAAATTTTATTTTAATAAAATTTTCCCTAAAAAGCAAAGTAAATCCGGGCATACAAGTAAAAAGACACCCCTTTTCGCGTTTCTTACCACAAGGGCCTTTAAACAAAGGGTTAGCCAATCATACTATGATTAAGGGGCCCTTTTGGCAGAAAAGGTAAGCGGGTCGTTGTTTCTATTTTTTAGTCCTGGTTTGTCTTGCATTTTTTATGAAATTTTCATTATAATGAAAACTGGATTTTAATGAAGATCACAGTGCTGACTTCTTCGACTTTTGGTGCATATCCTTTCTTGCCAGATGGCGGGCACGCAGGGGCGAGCGGTTTCCATTTTTTATATTTTTTTCTTATAACTCTATGGGTATGTTCACACAGAATATTTGCTGGGCAGAATTCGGCATTTAATTGCGCTGCAATACGCCTGAATTCCACCTCACAAATATGGTAATTCATAGCTCTCATTGAGAGCTATGAATACCTGCCATTTTCCCCAGGGGAAATTGAATGTCAGTGGAAGCGATTCAGAAATACACGCTGGTCAGTGCGTACTTCTGAAGCAACAGGCGTATTGCAGGTGTATAGCGATGTGCATAGTGCACGCCACTATATGCCTGCAATGCGCTGTGTAAACATACATTAAAGAATAAAGTTTCTGTCAAAGATTGAGAATCAAACTCTGTCCTGTTGATATGACAGCGCAAGCAGTGATAACTGGTAGAACAGAGAGAGGTTGGTAACTAGAGACGCTTGTGTAAACAAGCAGCAGATAAGAAGTGCCCCAACTTTGAAATGAAGTAAAATCAGAACAGCAATGTATTTGGTAATCATCTTTATTTACCTTTGTTTAGATGTTTTAAACTAAATCAATGAGATGGGAATACCCCTTTAACCTTCTGAACCATGTCTGCATTGTTTAGCTTACAAGATACTGTGAAGGTCAGTCTGTCATGGAATTCCACTATGAATCCTGTTGATATGAATACTCTGTGATATTGTCTGTAAATAGACCGTCTTGTGGCATTGTTTGGGCTTGTTCACACGACATTTTGGATCAGTTTTGGATGCGTTTTACGGATCCGTTTTTTTCCTGCGAAAACTGGATGCAAACTGCATCCAAAAAGCGGATCCAGAAAACGCAACCGCTGATCCTTTTTAGGATGCGTATTGGATGCGTTTTGCAAACTCAGAGACCCGACGTCCATGTGCATCCGGTGGTATGCTGGGGGCTGTGGGACTGACATTATCCTCCTCTCCTTTACCCATGTAGAATGAAGGCATTTTCCAATAGCACATTGCATCAGAAAAATTAGCCCTCCCATTAAAATGATACAAAATATAACCCAAACATAATATTCAAATTTTACATTTAATTTAAATCCAATGCGTTTTACGGATGTGTTTTTGGCATCGAAAGCGGATCCAAAACGCACCCAAATGTATGCTGCGCTTTTGGATCCGCTATCAGGATGCCAAAAGCGCACTCCATTATTTCCTATGGGGATTTCTCTTGCGTAAAACGCAAGAAGAATTGACATGTCAATTCTTAAAAAGGATCCGAAAAGCGGATCGCGAAAAGCGCATCGGCGATCACACGTATGAACAGCGATGCGCTTTTACCATTGAAAGCAATGTTAATCACACTGACAATTGTTAGATCCGTTTTGCGGATCCGTAAAATGGATCCGTAAAACGGATCACAAAAACATCGTGTGAACAAGCCCTTTGTATTCCTATTTTTGGATATGTTATTAAAACTTAAATAAAAGACTGTAAAAAAAAGTCAAATGCATGTGGTTATTAAGTGGTAACGTTTAGGAATAACCACATGCAGCCTGGAAGTGTTGTAGTAAGCTTTTTTTTTTGGCTTTTGAGGGGGTCGTCTGGTAATATTTAAAACAATGCTATCTTAGGTGTTGCAATTACCCCTCATAAATTGAAAATACTTTTTTCCATTAAAGCTTTAGTTGAGAAGCAAAGGACACCTGTACCACCGAGTAAACGATGTGAAGTTTTTTCTTGAACATCACATACCATAGGCATTTTGTACGAATCTTGAAATGTTTTGTTCCAATTCTTACTAAAGATAGAAACCCCCCAGTGCCCTTTCCCAAGCCCTGTACACTGTGGATCTCCTGGGACCAGCATTTTAAGTACTGTACATATGTTAAACAGTGTGGGCCATGTGCAACAAGTGCAAAAATAGGACTTATACAGTTACTGGCTGTTATATGAATAACCTGACCAGTAGGTCTTATGGTGTAAGGAGTAAATTTGTTGGTATGCCATCCAAGATAGAGGAGTGTTTGATTTAGCAGTTTGTAGTAAAAGTAAGGGATGACAAAGAGGAGCCTTTAAAAACAAAGTACAATCTAGTACGGACATTTATCTGAAGTCAGACTGGAAGGGAAGGGGATAATATCCATTTTCAGGATATATATATACACACACATACATGTTTGGTCTGTTTTTTTAGTTTATTGGTCAAAAAATACTTAGGTTGCGCAAGTGGATGAATCTGGGGAATTCTTGAACGATTAGTGGGAAGCTTATGCAAGGTTGCAAAACATTTATTTATACGTCATCTGAACATAAAGAAGAATAAAATTGAAGAGGAACATACACTATACAAGCAGTTCCCGAGTTATGGATGTGATAGGGACTGTAGGTTTGTTCTTAATTTGAATTTGTATGTAAATCAAAATAGGTACATTTATTAAATTTAACTACTGCAAGAATTTTTTTTGGATAGTGCAGGATAGGGTTAACACCCTTTTCATTTTATATTTATTTTGCTGTCTGTGACCTCGATTAGAAGATTTCAACTTACTTTCTGTCTCTCATGTGCTGCTGTGGTTTACTGGCACTTGTAGTCCCAGCATGACACAGCAGCACATGTTAAACACATGTACTAATTATCATCCATACAATTAGTCTATGTGTGGTGTGGCATGCTGGCACTTGTAGATCCACAACTACGAATGCCAGCATGTTACACATACTTATTGTAAGAGTGAGCAGAGGTGGAGTCAATTGCAGGGTCAAGCGGAAAGGTAAAGTTGCCCCAAATACCACTGTCTCTTCCATAAGGTCTGCCATTGGTTGGGACTTGGTTAGAGAAATACCAGTTCATTATTGTCAGCAATGTGTTGATCACTCTTAACTTTAGGAAGACAAATCTACCCTTAGGATCAATCAGATCACCTAGCACGCTTGGACTTGGAAGTCAGATTGGTGCTATGGAACAAAGTGGTAAAATGTCTGTAAAGCAAAGTGAGAAAATATCCAGCATGGAACAATGTCATCTGCAAAAATGGATGCTGCATAATCTTTATGTATTTGATAGAGAATGTGACTAAGCTACTGTAAAGTATTCATTAGTATTCACTAAACTATATTGGAACCATATGGAGGGAAATGGGAAAAGAAAGGAAAAAAGAGAGGGAGGTGGAAAAAGAAGGGGTTTGAGAAAGACTTAAGAAGAAGGGAAGATGGGATGGGTTATAAGAGAAAATAGGACAAATGTAGAACAAGAACAGGGGAATACATACACAACAGCTGCACCAACTGATAGAGACTAATCTTAAAAAGTGTCAGAAAAACATGGGAAAAGCAGAGCGGGGGAGACAGGGTTTTTTGAAACAAGGGGGGTTAATAGGGGGGGTTTTGGAAGACTTTTGCAGACCCAGAGGGGACAAAGCTTAATATCTAGTATGGCTGATGAACTTGCGGATGTCTAGGCATCTGCTAAGTAGAGGAAAATGTTGCAGTGATTTCTTGGACATTTTGAGATGGTGTCATATTTTCCCACATTGTCCACATATTAGAAGTTGGAAAAGACTGTCTTTAGGATAAATTCATATGTCATTCCCAGGCCACATATCAACTTTCAATCTTAATTAGGGATTTTAAAAAACCCAAAATTCCGATACACATAGAAAGAGGCTGCATTTTCAAATTTTTCCCAACTTGGCTTTTAGTTTGCATTTTATGGTCCAAAACCATTAACCCTACAAAGCTTAGATTAATATGGGCCCTTCTGATAAACTTATCACTGCAAAATAAATTTTCCCCAAATAAATAGAACTTTATTAAATTGCTTAAAAATAAAATAATCCCCCCTGCCAGATGACTGTGAAACCAAAAATAACAAAAAAAATACTCCTTTTATGGGCCCGGATACCATACACTTATCTCCTTGGCACCGATCTTTGCAATAATAATATTCCATGTCTTTTTATTTCATTATCTAGCTGGATTAATTTACTTGTTCTATTGCTTATTATATAATACCCCTGATTAACCCTCGTTTTGAGGGGGAAACGCATCGGGATTACTTTCTATGCATCTTGGATATTATATGCATATAGTAGAGTTGTCTGTATATACAAGAGACAGTCTATATTATAAAAGGTAGTCTGCATATAGCGGAGCCGCTCTTTTCAGGGCGATTAACTCGCTGTCAGACTGATTTCTAAGGGAATTTTTGTTTATATATTTTTTGCCCTTGATACTTAGATCCCTCTTATTATTTATATACTTTTGATATTCACAAGTCTTCTGGCATAGGGGATTAGTTATCTATTTTGAAACATATTTAATAAAAGTTATGTTTTAGCTGGGAAAATTATATTGCAGTGATAGGTTGGTATACTTTCCTACAATACATCTGGTGTTGTTGTGTTTTTCAGTTCTGAATAACTTGTTGCCTCAGAGAGCAGTATTCAAGCACTATTTTTAAAATACATCATACATTATCATATTTTATAGCTGTTTTTTCTAGGATGCGACTAAAATCAAAGACTAAATGTTTATATTGATAATTTCAATGTACGGTATGTAGGTTATTACATTGCACTAGTGACCCACTTGCAAGTGTGAAAGAGGAAGTGACTATAGAAATAACATTCACAAGCCTGGCAGATGTAGAGCTGGATCTAATCCTATGCTTATGGGTAACGGTGTATGGAAGATCTAACTTCTTCTAAAATAGTAGATGATGGTTGAACGTAAGCCTCTTTTCAGTAGGAAAAGCAGCTCTCCCATGCAAACTGCTGCTCAAGTATAATATTGTGCACACTAAAAAAGCAATATTCATGAGTTCATCCAAATGTTACCATTGTAGTGATGAAAATGAAGGTAAATGCAACTTTCAAAAGTTTAACTGGGAGATAACACTGCAGTGTAGAAATATAACAAATACATACCTCTTTCCCCTGCATAAGTCCATAAAAGTGTTGCAAAGTAAGAGAGAGACATGACATATTAAGCAGCAAATAAAACCATGTAAAAATTATTAAAAAGGAGGGCATCTAAGGTTATGGCCACATGACACTGACAAAATACCAGCTGGATTCTGATTAAAGAATCCAACTTGGTATTTTAGTGATTTTTTTTGAACGTATAAAGGGGACAGTTCTGTCCTTGGTTTGTGGATTCAGCCGTCCCCCTAAACATTGACCGATACATGTTCCGTCGTAAAACTGGGTGGAAGAATGTACATGTTATAAGTTTTTTGATGGTTTTCAGATTTGAAATATGATCATCAGAAAATCAGTTGTGTAGACTACAGTTCGGATTTTCTATTGAACTCTATGGGGATGGTTGACAGTTGGTTTTCAAATTTTGAAAACCTCTAAAAACTGACTGAAAACCCTTTCCGTGTGGACTTACCGTGAAGGTTTTACAGTGTGACCATGTGAGATCACCTCTATATTAAAGGTAGGTAGTAAGTTAATAGTGTTTAAAAGATATTAATTTACATGTAAGAGTCGCCAGGTTTTGTTTTGTAATTTGTCCAAGTTACTAATAACTAGCAGATGCCTTTTTACATTGAGGGAGACAATAGAATTGTTAAGTTATCATTGAAGAACTGATCAATGACAAATCAGCAAATTCTCCCAGCTTATAAAATGATTGTACATATTTTCATTGAACCACCATTGTAAATCTGATGTACAACCGTGTATATACAGTTGCAACCACAAGTTTACATACACTATGTAAAATGACACATATGCATGTTTTTCTCACTATCTGACATGAAATCTGAATAAACCTTACCCATTTTAGGTCAATTAGGATTATCAAAATTATTTATATTTGCCATAATGAGAGAGAGAATTTTTAAGACATTTTTATTACTTTCTGCAAAGTCAAAAGTTTATATCTATTAGGATTACTATGCCTTCAAACAATTTGGGACAGCCCATATGATGATGTTATGTCTTTGGAGGAAAAAGGGAGAAGCTTGGAAGTCTAAGAACACCATCCCAACTGTGAAACACGGGGTGGCAGCATCATGTTGTGGGGTTGTTTTGCTGCAGGAGGGACTGGTGCACTTCACAAAATAGATGGCATCATGAGGAAAGGAGATTATGTGGCAATACTGAAGCAACATCTCAAGACATCTAAAACAGGTAAGGTTTATTCTGATTTCATGTCAGATAGTGAGAGAAACATATATGTGTCTTTTTATATAGTGTATGTGAACTTCTGGTTTCAACTGTGTGTATGTATAACTCCAAACAAGATAGAAGCAACACCTCCAGATAAATTTCAAAAAACGGTTCAAACTTTTATTCTCCCATCTTTCAATGCGCCATTTTAGTTACTCAATAGAAATTTTCTCAACCAAAGTGTAGCAGTGCATATAGAGTATAATTAATCAACTTTCATTGCATCAATAAGTGATACAAATAGTGAAATATGAATATATATCCATACAATTCATATACAAATACATAATCCATAAATATCCAGTAATAATTGTGATCAGTATAAAATATTCATATGAGCAAAATACTGAAGTGCCGATACAATTCCAAAGTGCGGGATGCACCGAAAACAACTTCTTCGCCTGGTACACTTTAAAACATCCTGTTTATTGTAACAAGTTAAAAAACAGCCATATGTACATATGCTATCACTATGCACCCTACAGACGCGTTTCAAGTAAAAATACTCTTGATCACTGCTAACTAGACTGCTGGAGGCTGTCACTATTTAAAACAACACTTCCACCAATCCGGTGGCTGGATGCAAATCATGTGATGATGACACATGGAAATGACAGCATACATGCATATAAACAAGCAGACAAGCAGGGAAGATAGATAACAAACAGAAGGATTGTGCACTAAAATGTAAGTAAGTTATGAATCATTATATACAAAAAGACAATGTAATTGAGTAATTCTGGAAATGCGTGTTACGCTGTATTGGATTAAGATCCTGGTAGGCTAAACACCTAGGAAAGACACGTGTTGAAAGCTAGGAGTTACGCACAGACGTGATGAAGATTAATCAAAAATGGAAAATAAAAAATAAATATCCATATGTTATTAGAAAAATCAATAAATATCCGTAAATGTTAATAAATGTAAAGTAAGTCTGTGCGAAAGTTCAAACCCTGAGGTGCACGAGTTCCTAACTTAAGAATCCACATGGCTTCTCTTTGCCTTAATTTCTCCAACCAATTCCCACCTCTATACGGATTTTGTACTTGCTCTATTGCAAAGAATTTCATACTGGTGAGATTACCCTGGTGATATTCCAGGAAGTTCAGCTGCGCCTGACATTTGACTTTGTATTTATTAACACTGGCAAGTGTTCCGCTATACGTGTCTTTACCTTACGGTAGTGCTGCCTATATATTTCTTATTGCAAATCGTGCAATGGATCATGTAAACAACATGATGACGGGTTGCAATTAAGAAATTGGTGGTTTTTGTATTTTTTTTATTTCAGGGGCATCTGTAATGTGTCTATCTGAGACTCAATTTACATACAAATGCACCAGGGACCTCCACATTGGAAAAACCTTTTTGCGAAAGCCCCGTTTTTTTTTTAGAAAATATGTTGTTACTTTTAAAACAAATGGGGGATAGTATATCTCCCAGTGGTTTATTTCTTTTAGGGACACACTGTACTTCTTTGTCTAGAATTTGTGCTAACGTTTCATCTTGGCGTAGTATATTAAGATTTCTGTAAAAGATTTTTCGTATTTCATTGAAATTAGTACTATAGTTGGTGGAAAATACTAGTTTCTGATCATAATGCCTAGTATGAGTATAGTCCCTTGTAAGAGCTTGTGATTGAATTTTTTGTACTGACTTTAGTCTTAGCTTTTATAAATCCCTTTTATGATAGCCTCTCTGTGTGAGCCTCTGGTCAATGATTTGCTCACTATTTGGTAGTCCTCGTCCCCGAAACAAATTCTCCTAGCCCTGGTGTATTCTCCATAGGGGATGGCTCTAATGGTACTTGGGGAGTGGCAGCTGTTCGCTCTTAATATAGAATTGCCCGATATGGGCTTACGATATAACGTAGTGACCACTACCCCCAATTCCAGATCACCCTTTAGGTGACTGTCCAGAAATGGTATTTCCAATTTGTTCCAAACACCTGTGAATCGGAGGTTTAAAGAATTGCTATTGAGATACTCAAAGAATGGTTGGATGAGCGCTACATTGCGACCCCAGATGATAAGGAGGTCGTCGATGTAGCGCCCATACCACTGTATACACTCTAGGTAAGGATTGTCCGTACTGTAAATGGCATGGTGCTCCCACCATGCCATTGTGAGATTAGCGGAAAGTGGGTGAGAAAGTAGCACCATTGGTGCACCAATCAATTGAAGATAATATACATGATCAAATTTAAAATACTCCCCAGAAGATATTCTATTGCAGCCACAATAAATTCCTGTGTGGATTTGGTATAAGAGCTGTGATGTTTTAGAAAGAAAGTTACTGCTACTAACGCTATATTATGTGGAATGCTCGAATAAAGACTTATTGCATCGCAGCTTACCCATGTATAATTATGTTCCCATGGTTTATTTTTCATGACTTGTAAGACTGATTTCGTGTCTTTCAAATACCCAGGGAGTTTTTGCACTAAGGGTTGTAAATAGCCATCCACCCACTTGCTAAGCCGCTCACCTAAGGAATCGTTGCCCGAGATAATCGGCCTGAATCCAGGAGGGAAAGTGTTTTTGTGGACTTTGGGGGCTCCATAGAAGACTGGCACCACCGGGTCTCCACCCAAAAGGTAAACCTTTTGTTTTTCAGTTAGGACCCCCAAACTTTCACCATAGCTAAGGAGCTTTTCCAATTGTTGTTGAAACATTTAGTAGGATCCTCTTTTAATTTACGGTATGTGGATATGTCCCCAAGTATTTTTTGGACCTGTTCATTATATAATCCAGTGTCCATGACTACTGTCCGCTTTCTTGATGACCCAGTTTTTATTGTCCCTGAGTTCTTTAACTGCTTTTATTTGGGACCAGGTTAGATTGTTCTTATATTTTTTATTTGAAGGAATATTCCGTCCCTCTGTATTGTTTCTCTGATGTAGCTGCATGAGATCTCGTTCCATGGTGTTTTGGAAGGCGTCAAGCGCCGCTACTCTCGCTTTAAGGGGATAAAAATCTGGATTGGGTTGTCTCTGTGTAATGTTCGATGTTTTATTTTCATTGTCATGATCAATACTGCCCTCACTGTTTAATTGTTGTAGACAAGACAGGGCTATTTGTTCATTAAATTGTAGACTACTATATTCATTAACAGTGTCATGATTGGACCTAGGTGTTGTAAGTGTATCTTCAAAGTTGTCCCTAAAATAATGTTTTTTACAGTCAATAGTCTGGCAAATTTATTAATGTCCATAATAGTATTGAATAAGTCAAAATTGCTTGTGGGAGAAAAATTGAGTCCTTGTTGTAGAACTTCCAATTGAGACTGAGATATAACGGCTGGGGTGAGAATTACTACCTGCAAGTCCTGTTGTGTGTCTTGTTTTAAGTCCTGTAAATCCGTTTTTTTTTTAGCATAAGTCCTTGTGGATTTTCTTGTTACTGGATTTTGTGGACTTGTTCCTTTGTCTTTGCCGTTTTTTGACTGATTCTGTGCCTGTGTACGTTCCTCATTAGTAGCTGATCTAACTTCTTGAGCTTCAGAATCCGTGTTGGCACTATCAGTACTGTCTATATCGGAGAAACTAACTGATCTCTTGTGGTTTCTCCTCCATTTTTTCTTCATGATAGACCTAGGATAAGTGTCCTGTCTATCTTTAGCCCAGGTATAGACTTCATTCCTTGAATAGTCCTCTAAATCTCTGGCATATTTCCTTTTCTTATTGTCCATGATGGTTTGTTCAATGCTATCTAAAGTCTCTTTCAGATGTATTTGTGCGGTCTCATACTCTGGAATATTCTGAAATGTCCTAACTTTATCTTCTTCTGTTTTCACCTGCATCGTTATCTCCTTGAGTTTTTCCGTTTCATAATCAATGATAAGTTTGATTAAAGCCAGGGAACAGTCAGTTAAAATCATATTCCATTTATTCATAAATTCTTCTTGTTGATGTAAATGTTGGGACTTTCTTTATTCTCAATCCCCTCGGGATTATCTTCTTCTGGTAATAAATTGTTAATGTTTGCTGATCCCACCAGACTTTAAGTTCCTTGGTCTTTACTTTTTCTAATTGTATGAAACATTGTTTCCACTCTTCATTTGCTTCACTTTTAGTGTTTGACTCTTGGAAAACTGTTGCCAGTTTAGCTAGCCGTTCTGAGCTTTTAGTTGTCATTATATATCCAAATTATGGACGCTCAGATTGCTCCTGTGTGTCAATCTTCAGGTAGCAATATGTATCATATAATACTGGCTGATAGTTTGAGGCTGCGATCCTTATGTCAACAATATTAGACAGGTGCCCTACGGTGAAAGCACACTACTATCGGCCTTATGCTGAATGCAAACAAAAACAAGATTGGTGGCTCACCTGATTTGGGCTAGAATTGCTGTGCTGAAGGATCCGCCAAAAATGTTGTGTTCCCGGGCATGCCGCCGGCCAAGCGGTAAGCAAACAACATGAGCAAAATACTGAAGTGCCGATGCAATTCCAAAGTGCAGGATGCTCGGAAAACAACTTCGCCCGGTACACTTTAAATCATCCTGTTTATTGTAACAAGTTAAAAAACAGCCATATGTACATATGCTATCACTATGCCCCCGACAGACGCGTTTCAAGTAAAAATACTCTATTTTTACTTGAAACGCGTCTGTCAGGTGCATAGTGTACCGGGCGAAGTTGTTTTCCGAGCATCCTGCACTTTGGAATTGCATCGGCACTTCAGTATTTTGCTCATGTTGTTTGCTTACCGCTTGGCCAGCGGCACGCCCGGGAACGCAACATTTTTGGCGGATCCTTCAGCACAGTGATTCTAGCCCAAATCAGGTGAGCCACCAATCTTGTTTTTGTTTGCATAAAATATTTATAAATATATCAAATGTGAAAAAAGTGCTAATGCTGTGCTAAATATATCCATCTGCAACTAAGCATTCTCATATGTGTGATAAAAACATGAATGACACTCACCATACACACACATTATATAACACACCCCACACACACACACACACCAAAACACACACACACACACACACACACACACACACACACCAAAACACACACCACTGTTTTGTAACCCCTGTTAAAATGCCCTTTATATATTTAACTTTAGAGAAAAGGTGCATTGGATGCTGTCATGTGAAGCAAATGTGAACTAATAGCTCCAATTGTGAGCCACACAGTTTGGGATCACATGCAATGTTTGGATTTTCTAGTTATAAATTTTCGGAAAATCCCTTTAACTGCATTTTATGCATAATTCTACACTGCTCAAATGGTGTTAAAATTGCAACACCAAGAAGGACCAGCTACCAGATTCTGCAAGTTGAGGAAGTAGCAGATATTAAGATCTGCAAATGGTGAAATTTACAAGTATCTAGCTCCAATCTGTGTTACATGAGAGAGGCATAAAAGCCAGAATAAAATCAAAGTTCTTTCGCCACATGAAACTTTAAAAATTGAATTAAATTGGATAATTGTTACATGCCTCCTGTTCATCGATTTGCCAGTTGATGCCACTTGTCAAACACTGAGAGGCACAAAAACCCTTTGAACCGGAGCCCTTTGGTTTTTTTATTCGGGTAAAACCCTATTGCCAAAAAAAGGGGAACATTCCCCTTTTTGGAGAGCCCCATTTAAAGGTGGTAGTTTTTGATTGCCTTTTAGCCCATTTTCTAAGCTTGCATACCAAAAGGCATTTATGGGAAAGGGCTGGAAAGCTCACTGCACCCTCTTTTGGTTTTAAAAAATCCCAATTTACTTCTGATTCACTGAATCTTTGAGAAGCAAAAAGGAATAATTGTCAAGCCAATATTGCTCATCTACAGACGCCGTTTCGGGGTTTTGCCCCTCATCAGTGAAGAGCAGAGCGATATTGGCTTGACTGGTGGGAGGCAATGAGTGGCTGAGAGAAGGGGAACATCTCTCCTTATGGAGAGCACCAGTTAAGGTGTGTAGTGTTTTATGTGCCTAGGCAGAGATTTCAGTACTGTTCAATGTTGCGCCTCCCAGTGGTTGGGAGAGCAGCAAAAACTGGAATGACAATGGAGGGGAACCTCTGCACAGACCTCGTCTTCATTCCAATTACTCTTACAGCTCAGAGTTACATTTATCTCTGTTGTGTGAGTGGTACATTAATTTTTCGAGTGTCCCAGGAGCTGTTTCCTGACAGGACAACATTAGGATACATGTTGCTCATGCTACTGTGAGTAGTCTGTGTGGCCTAAACTTGCTACCATGGCTTGAATTGTTTCCAGAATTTGCTCATTGAGCACATCTGGGACGTCAATGGTGGCATTCAGTGTGGCATTACATTCCTCAGACAACCATTAATAACTTCACGGATAGCATGCCAAGGTGTGAAAGTGCGTGTATTTCTGTCCATTGTGCTTATGCTCATTACTGAATAAATTGAGATGTTGAGAACATTTCATTTTTTAATCATTTCCATATAATTAACATGTCAACTGATTTCCATGATTCCAAAACTTTCCTTTCTTGGTGTTGCAATTTCTACATCTTGGTTGATCTGGCAAATCTTTAACGTTAATAACTCAACAGAAAACTTCAAAATATATTTTCCAAACAGAATAAGCATGTAAGCAGTGGTGTTTCTTGAGAACATTTTCCCCTGGGTGTTATTTTCATATTTTACAGACAGATGTTTCTGTAATAGCAAATAAAATTTCAAGAACATGTTCACACATGACAGGTGCAAGGTAAAGAAAAAAAATCATCAATGTAACGTTAGGTAAACCAGATGTTTTAAAGTCCTCAACTTGTTACAGACAAATTGCCTTCATCTTACTCAGTAGAAGTGCATAAAATATTAAATAACATGCAAATATTGAACAATGACAAGATTCTTTTAGATTACTAGTAACGGAAAACTAATGCTCACTGTAAGGCTATGTTCACGATTAGCAGATTTGCTGAAGGTTTTCTGTCTGGAAGTGTTGATGATAAATCTGCAGATGAATTCAGTAGCAGCAAAGTGATTAGATATGAACAAATTTTGTCCACACACTGTGGAAATTCTATAGCCTATAATTAATATAGTGGAATTGTTACTTATTTGTTGTGTTTTTCTCCTGCATATTTCAATTGGAAAAACAAATTTTGCACCAAAACCCCAATTGTTGAGGATTCTGCTGATGATTTTTCAAACAAAAAAAACAACAAAAAAACAGAATGTACTCACATCAACTGCCATTCTCATAACAAAACATTTGTAGTCCCTGGCTGTTTTCTGCAAATCTAGCCTACAGTGATGACTTGGCATCATACGACTGCTTTTGACACTAATATGCTGCAGTAGTCAAATGGGTGTCATATCATTGCTGGAGATTGCATGTATACAGAACAGTAGGGGACCAGGGACATCGAGAAAAAAGAGGTGAATATGTTTTTTTGTTAATGCTGTAATGCTTTCTGCGAGGGAAATGACCAAACAACTATGCACAATTTGGTGTAGATTTGACACCAATGGATTTTCTGCAGCAATTCTGCCACTTGTGAACATAACCTACATTTCTCTTACCTCTGAGTGATGCTCCTCATTTTGTTGCAGTACCTCAATGCACAGCTCAGCTAGATGAAGAACATCACGTAACTTCTTTGAAGGATCTTCTTGATTCATAGTGTCTGAATGGTGAAACAAAAACCATGCTAAAATTATAGTGTTAATCAAAATGGCTTTCAAAATTATGTTTCATTTATTGTTGTTTCCCCTCGATCTAAAACAACTCATTATTTATATATTCATTAGAGATGGGCGAATTTCTCAAAAATTCGGTTAGCCGACTTTGCCGAATTTTCCGTCAAAATTCGTTTCGGTCCGAATTACTTCGGGATGAATCGCATTAAAAAACAGCTATTTCCAGGCTGCAGAGAGCCTGCAGGGTGCTGTTAGAACGTTGTGCCATGCTTAAAATTATGCAGAGGGGAGCTTGGTTTGGTCTTCATACAATGCTGTGTTTTAGTATGACACGCACATGACTGCCGCCGATCTTAGAATCGCTTCACTCTAAAATTCCCTGGGCACTTACAGGAGCAAAACTGACCAAAAAACTTAAGCGGGAATGCAGCCTGATAAAGTCATGGCAGAACCAGCTGGAAGAAAACAAGCTGAGGGCTAAGATCCTACCATAGCGTCAAAGAACACAGTAGTAGATTACCGGAGCCACCACAGATCACAGCACAGTAAGGGGTCGTCACAGCAGGAGTACCCTGCGAGGGCAAAAAGCATCCGGTGTCATCTACCGGCCATGTGTTGACCCCCCACTAGGTCATACACTTTCTCCCCGATGACATCTGACAACCCCAGCCAAGAGTCGGTGGGTTTGTCACACACAACCCCTATTTGGCATGGCCCGGGAGCAGGTGAGGGGCTCTCACCTGTCCTCAACCCACCTCTGTCCCGTTCGCTTCCCACAGCCTTTTAAAGAATACTATGTGCTGGGCCTCTGCGCCACTATACAGTGAGGAAAAAAATATTAAAGGACAGTGGGCAGCAAAGGGGTGAAGAAGACATCCGCTGCTTCTTGCAGAAGCAGGCCCAAATTAGTGATGAGGAGAGTTGAAAATGGGGGGTTATGTTAAGAGTGGTCGGGCTTTGTACAGCGCACCGTTGAGGGGGGACGGCGGTGACAGGAAAAACACTAATCGATGTAGCCGATCGCTCATGGGAGTGGGGAGAAGCAGGACGAGGCGGGGGCAAGTTATTTGGTGCCTAGTTAAAAAGGCATAAAGTGTCCCCCAAAGGGAAAATTCAGTCCAAACCATCCTCCTTGTGCCCCCTTTTCCCCCTGGGATGAAGTGGCGCCCTACGTGGTTGCCTACGCTCAAATACCCATTGTCCAGGCCTGGAAGCATTCCATTTCTCTACGTTAAGTTTTAGGAAAACGGGAGGAGAAGAAGGAGGCTTTGGACGACAGACATTGGGATCTTGGACAGTAGAGAGTTAATGTCTGGGTGGAGATGTAAATTTGGGGTGTCATCAGCATACTAGTGGTTTTGAAAGCCATGTGATGCTATCAGCTGATCCAGACCAATAGTGTACAAGGGTTCATCATTATCATAGGGAGAAGAGAGCAGCAGCTTGCGTGGCACTCATGGAGCCAGCAGTCGTTCACCAAGACGATTGCTAAGAGACAGCAGTATGCGTCTAGCCATCCCTAAGTGCAGAAGCTGACCGTGCTCCTGTCCAAGTTGGTGGTACTACAGTCCCTCCCTTTTCAAGTGGTGGACTCTGCACCATTCAAAGAACTGGCCAGGAAACTTGGCATTCACTTAAGCCACTGTAACGACACGGGTAGTGGCTCCTCTGGACCACTGCAAGGGGTTGGTAGCGGAACGCCAGGGACGGGTCTAAGTAGGTCCCGGTTTTCACCAGAGCCCGCCGCAAAGGCAGGATGGACTTTCTGCGGCGGGAGTCCTACCAGGTCGCTAATCCTGGTGCGACTAGCTTGAGGTGGCAGCTGAGGCGCAACGAGGTACAGAACCGTAAGACGAAACTCGTAGTCAAAGGTCAGGACAACAGGTCAGGGCAGGCGGTGGAGATTCGAGGTCAGGTAATGTAGCAGAAAGGTTGGGTACACAGGCAGACAGGAACTGAGGAACAGGTGGAAATTGATGAACAGGAATAAATATATTAACAGGGGGAAATGTATGAACAGGGGGAAATTGATGAACAGGAATAAATATATTAATAGGGGGAAATTGATGAACAAGAATACATATATTAATAGGGGGAAATTGATGAACAAGAATAAATATATTAACAGGGGAAATTATTGAACGGGGGAAACTGATGAACAAGAATAAATATATTAACAGGGGGAAATCATTGAACAGAGAAAGGCCATTAACGATTTTTGATGATCCAAGTGGACAGGATGATTCCCCTGGGCGAACAAAGTTCACACACGGGAGGAATTGCTAAATAGGTTGTTCAAGTTTTAAACACCATCTGCAAGACATTATAAAAAGGGCCAGGAAACTTTGCATGCACTTCAGCCGTTCTTACACCACCAAGCACACCCTTCTTAAGCTGAAGCGGTACACCGGCCTCCCCCAACATAGGCCGATATGTGACATTTAGGGTGGAATTCCAGCCTCCATATGTTGGAATGACTCTATGAACAGAGAAAGGCTATTAATGGTTTATTGATGATCCAAGCGGACAGAAGTACACCCCTGTGTAATTTTAATGTCGGCCAGTGGGCAGCTCATGCATGACACCTGCCATTTGTCAGGCCCTTTATGCGGACATGCGTTATTTGGCAGTCACCGGACTACAGGATGAATAACGGCATTCCACTGCTTCATGTTGTCACATACAGCAGTAGTGGATCCACTGGACCACCGCAAGCGATGCCAATAGCCATGCCAGGGAGCGGGATCTTAGTAGGGCCCGGTTTTCACCAGAGCCCGCCGCAAAGCGGGATGGACTTGCTGCGGCGGGAGTCTACCAGGTCGCTAACCCTGGTGCGACTAACTTGCGGTGGCAGCCGAGGCGCATCGAGGTATCGAATCGTAAGACGAAACTCGTAGTCAAAGGTCAGGCCAAAAAGGTCACGGCAGGCGGCTGAGAAATTTGAGGTCAGGTAATGTAGCAGAAAGGTGGGAAACGGGGAGACAGGAATGATGAATATGGAAAATTTTATGAACAGGATAAATATATTAACAGGGGAAATTATAAAAAGGGGGAATTGCTGAGCAGGAAAAAATATATTAACGGGGAAATTATTGAACGGGGGAAATTTGCATGGGAAAAGGTTCAGGGCAGGGTCTTCCTTTTTTTCCCCTGTTAGCAGGGTAGGGCTCCCTTTTTCCACCGTTCGCATGGGAGGCCCCCCCTTTTTCCACCGTTCGAGGGAGGGCCTCCCCTTTTCCACCGTTGCAGGGAGGGCCTCCCTTTTTCCACCCCCCCCCCCACCCCCCCGGGAGGGCCCCCCCACCCCCCGGGGGCCCCCCTTTTTTTTTTTTTTTTTTTTTTTTTCCCCCCCCCCCCCCCCCCCCCCCCTCCCCCCCCCCCCCCCACCGTTAGCAGGGAGGGCCTCCCCTTTTTTCCACCTTGCAGGGGGCCTCCTTTTTCCACCCTTAAGGGGGGACCCCCGTAACGGGGGGGGCTCCCCTTTTCTACAAGCGGTTTGCAGCATTGCTTTGCTTTTTTTTTGTTCTGTCCATTCAGTTTTGTACTGAATTCAACCAACAATGGCAACAGAATGCAAAATAAGCCACCTGTATTATGGTCTCCTTTAGTTCAGTTCCATTTCGCTGCATTTGAACCAACTGGTGTAATTTCAGAAATGATTCAAACCACCAAGTTTTTACTTCATGAGTGTTTGATTGTCCCCTGCTGTCCTCCTAAACGGTTTGGTTTGCAAGCTTACCGCTCGAAAAAAAACTCCTATGCCACTGTACACATAATACTGCAAGAAGCAGGGGGGTCTGCCCCACTATCGGGTTTCCAATTAGGGTACGACTGTCCAAATTGTTTTTCGCTGTATAGTGGCGTGACCCAGAAAAATAGAGATCTTGGTGAGGGAACCGGATGGACAGTGGCGGTTGAGGATAGGTGGGGTGTGAACCGCCCCCGGCCATGCCAACTAAGGGTTGTGTCTGTGGGGATGATGCCTAGTCGACCATCAAGAACCATTGGGATGCTGAACAACCCCATGGCCTATGACACCGCCCGTTCTGGCCCACCGAGTGCCCCTGCTGCGACGTCCCCCTTCCCGTCTGCGACGGGGCCCTGCTCCAGGAATGTTGCGCCAGCCACACCATGTGAAGAGCCTGCCCCTCTCTGTCTCAAAATGTGTTCAAAAAAAGACAGACTCTGTTTAAAAGAAGATATCTGTATAGATAAAAAACCACCCCCGTATTTGACTCAAATAAACCCACTAACAAGCTTGGTAACCTTGGATATAAATTTTCGTCCACAAATGGCCAGGAAAATTTACGTTGTGTCGTTTAAAAACACCTGTGTATTTTACGAATAAAAAGCACAAACAGGCATTAATTTAACCCTTTGGATATGAAATTAATTTGCTAATTCAAAATTTTTCTTTGAGTTGAAAAACAACCCTTTCTTTAGATACCCTGGAAAAATTAAATTAGTTAACCTGGGATGTAAACTTTTCGCAAAGAAACGCTGCCAAAAATGACCAGCTTTGTAAACGTGTTAAAAACGGCATGATTTTATAGAGCACAACAACAGAAAACGTTTAAATTTAACTTGGGTTAATTATGCTACAGGGAAAATTTTTCTTTGGCGTTGAAAACACCGTTTTTTTAGTGCCACAAAGCCCGAAAAAGCTTAATTAACCCTGGGCTAAATTGCGCAAAGAATAGGCCAAAAATTAGTGGTATTTGATTGTAAAAAACGCTGTTTCTTTAATGAATAAACGCAACAACAGCTTAGGAAACCCCGGATATTCACTGTGCTCCCAGAATGGCAAGATAGCATTAAATGTTTTCAGTGAATGGACGCAACTGACTTCAATTCCCAAAACCCCAAATTCAAAAGTAAAGAAGCAGGGCTCGAAAAGCTGTGAACCCCCCAAAAATCGCTTATAAAAGTTGTTTTTGTGTGAGATTCCCGCGCGCTCAGCACTTCACGCCAGTGAGAGGGGTGTGAAAAGCCAGCGTCGTGCCCGAAATTACATATGCGGTGGTCACAAATCCCCCCAGTCTCCCATTTGGGTTCATCTTGCATTCATGGGCACTCCTTTCTTCCCCCTAGTTCTTTGCCCCTTTTAACCCGTGCCCCCGGGCCCTTTTATCAACTAAAAACCTTTTTTCCCGCGAATCACCCCAAACTTCAACTTCGTTCAGAATCGAAGTTTTCCTGAAATTCTGAAACGAATTCCACTTCGTTAGAATCGATTCGCCCATCTCTAATATTCATACCAGATGGGTGAATTGAATACCATCCAAAATCAAAAAGTGATCAGCGACATAAAGTATTTCCATTGCAGCGACATAATACTTTGACTTTAAAAGAATGGTATTGTCAGTTTTCTATCATAAGCACAGAATGGCACTTTTCCTCTCCGATGTCAAAGAACATACAATGGTAAATAGAAGATTGCTATGTACAAATTAGCAGTGAAAGATTCCTGCCCATGATTTTCCTGTTTATGCATAACCTCTGTCTTCTCAGCCATGATTAAATGGCTTTAAAATAAAAACAAAGATGATTATACATTAAGGCTTACATATTGCCAGCATAAATGTATACAAGAAATGTAATGGAAATAACAGCATTTATAACGGCTTTTCCAGCCAGAAATTTTCCATTTTTTTCCAAGGTCATTTTATACAAAAAGCATGCATATACTTCAATCCCTTCCTAGAGCTTCATCATCCATGGTTAGACTTTGTCACCATAATAGCTTAACGTCAAAGAATATTTCCCGATTAACAGAAAAAGCTGAAAGCTGTTACTGAAAGAAATGCAATACATAGGACAGTTTAAACAATTCTAAAGTGATGTTGTTGGAAGCATATGATAAGGATATATTTAGTTGTCTCCTGAGCCATTTGCATGTTCCCTATGGCTGAGTTGCTACATTCCTAAACTACATAAAAAATAAATGTGGGAAACACAACAGTTTAAAAAAATACCTAAATAACGCATGCATTTTGTTGCTTGAGTTTTAGATGCAGCTGAAAAACATGATCCAGCCTCAGTCTCTATATACTCAGAGCTAATAAAATAACTTATCTTCTCAACAAAGAAAAATAAACAAAGCAATATATTTGAAAAACATCTTCATTTACTGTACCCTACATGTTGAAAGCTAATCACTGTAATGAGACAACCCCCTTGAGGCTGCCCGCAAAACTCTATACCACTATGAACAAAAACAAAGAAATCACAGGTGCTTAACACTCCCACAGTCTATATATGCTTACAGCTATCAGAATGGGTTTCAAACTGAAGTTCACAGGGACTCTTGCTAAAGATAAGGATCATTTCTGGAAAACCTTTTTAAGATGAGATCCATATAGGTGTAAAGTTCTCACTACCTGGTATAGAACGCACTTATAGGGCAGGACTATATTAAGAGCCAATAGTTGCCAAACGTCACACATGAAATCTGCGATTCCCATGGTAGAATATACTAGGGACAAACGGACTAGTACTAGGGTAAGAGTTTGAGCAGGAAGTTCAAAGCATCTGTAAAAGATTGCCATAAAGGGGATATAGACATTGGATGCTAAAGAAAGCGGAGGCAAAGAATTAAAGGCATTGCAGTGATGCAATGATGATAATACTCCTAATACAAAGGACATTAATTGTAATTCACTGATTTTCTGTACTGTGACATGGAAACTGGGCTGCTGGGCGGTATTCTAACATGATAATGACCCCAAACACACCTCAAGACGACCACTGCCTTGCTAAAATGAGAGTAAAGGTGCCGGACTGACCAAGCATGTCTCCAGACTTTAATCTTATTGAGTATCTGTGGAGTATCCCCAAATGGAAGGTGGAGGAGCGCAAGGTCTCTAACATCCTCCAGTTCCATGATGTTGTTATGGAGGAGTGGAAGAAGATTCCAGTGGCAATCCGTGAAGCTATATTGAACTCCATGCCCAAGAGAGTAAAGGCAGAGCTGGAAAATAATGGTGGCCACACAAAATATTCACACTTTGGGCACAATTTGTCCATTTTCGCTTAGGGGTGTACACGCTTTTGTTGCCAGCGGTTTGATGGGTGTATGTTGTCACATTTAAGAGATACTTAACAGCTGGTTGACCCATACGTCAATATGTGGGAACCCCTTCCCTACAATGACATATGGGCTTGTCAAATGTCAGTTAAGGGTTAATCTAATCTTATTAGAGATAAGGACAGGTCCTTCTGGCCATGGTGACTTCACTCTCTGTGCTGTCTAATAAGAAAGGACAGTAACCAGAGAAACCTATGTGCACTAAGAGAAGATCAGATCGCTCATATCTCCTGACCAGAGAAAGATCAAAAGACTGATGTATTTAGAAAAAGCCTTCAATGACCTGTCCCTACATGCTCAAATCTAATCTCTGTAGTGAGAAAACAGCAGTGTTACAGAGCTACAGCTAACGTCAGACTTCCACTTCCCGGTTAGGCTGTGTTTGGTTCTATAGCAGTGATTGACATATCAGCTATTTCTATTACAGTGATATGACTGCAGTAGATTGAATACAAAAAATCAGTACCTTTTATTTATCGAAACCGCATGTATAATAGTCCAGATTAGGCGTCCAACCTAAATACTCATAAGTCACAATTTGACTGGACTGAAATAGATCTTAGTCACAATAATTCAGAAGTACATTTTCTCAAAGTATCATTTCATATATTATCCATTTCCAACATGTGTCAACTTTGTTTATAATAGCAACTTTTGACTTCCATCTTAGTCTCTAAACATGCGGTACTAGCTGCCCATACACAGATTGTGCAATCACACTTTTGGCGTCCGGCAGAGTATCTCAGCTTGTTCTTAATACGAATCAATAGGACATACAAACAGTCTCATATAGAACTCGTAACCAGTCGTTAAGCAAAAACTCTCCACTGCTTCTGGATAAACTCCTTAGTGTGAACAATGTGGGCATACATTCAGAACTTTATAGCAGCTGCAATCGTTCTTCATAAGGATATGTAATATCTCAGATACGAACTCACTGTGTCCTCTCTCGGTTCGGGTGGAAAGCTGCTGCGCCTGCGCAACATTTCGGGATCCGCCCCCTTTGACTAAGATCTATTTCAGTCCAGTCAAATTGTGATTTATGCAGTAGATTGAAAACTTGTAGTACACATGGCTAAAGAGGTCTAAAGAGTTAAAGCTTTTCATTTAATTAGGTTAACAAACCCATTGCTAGAGAGAAGTCTCTGCAGGGGGTGACTCACTATGGTGGAACTGATTGACGTCAGCTTGGAGCAATGAGAGATGGGGAGAGATGGTTGATAATCAAAGAAACTTGTGTACTGTAAGAGGAGATAAAATCTTCTTTATCACCTGACCAAAGCAAAATTAAAAACAATGCATTCGATGATGGTCTTCATTTACCTTTCCCTACATGTTAAAAGCTAATCACTGTAGTGAGAAAACTCCTTTAAGGTGAACTGATGTCTATTCCTTCTCTTCTCTATCAACCTTACAGTTTTCTAAAGCATAGCATAACATTACTGCATGAAATAATACCGTTAAATAAGGCATCTGCTGCACATTTTAATGGAAACATGTTGTTGCAGATAATATATTTCAATGAGTTACTCAATTACCTACTGTGACTTCATAGCCATTTAATGCCAAGACAATTGGAATAATAAATCATTTTAAGGTGAAGAGGTAGAAATATAATATGTAATTTAAATAGATCCAAATAAAAAAAATCAAGGTTAATAGTGATGTGGGCATATATTATCAATAATAACATTGTTTAAGAACTCATAGGAGTGCGGTGGAAAAAAATTAATTAATACAAAAACGCAGGTCAACATGCAAAAATGGAATAACTTTGCTAGGCTTGTGTCATGACCAACCCTTAATATCACTGCCTGAAGATTGGCTTTTTTGTGAGCTTCAAAAAAACAAAAGATACAGTGTGCATTGTGGCTACAAGTCTGGCATGTATTAACTACTGTAAATTATTTTCAAGCATTTGTTCCTAAAATGGGCTGCTACCACTTAAGATTTTACACTCGGAAAATGGTACAGGTCAGAATGCTGGAAGATCCATGTTCAACAGGCAAAGACCACTTGGTCAACCAAAACTAATGTTATCATATACAGGTTTCTTTTAGTGGTTAATCTCAAATTCTGCTACTCCTGTGAGGTTTGTTATCCAGATTATATTTCACTACTGCCACTACAGTCCTGACATTTGCCATCTTTTACTTAGTATCCTTTCTTTGGCAGTGGTAGCTTGAGCTAGTCAAATTAAATATCATTACCAGCATTAGTAGATCTTTACTCTAGGGTACTAGGCTTTTCTGCCTCTTTGTATCCACACTTAAAAGGGTTTGCCATCACAGACAGACAGGTGTGGGTCCCAGAGGTGGGACCTGAACTTATCTCCAGAACAGCCTTGGAAACTTCCCATTCTAAATAGAGAAGTGGTTACTTTCCATTCATTCCATTGAGTATTCTGCTATTCGCTTGCAAGTGACCTCCATTCAGTACAGGAAGTTCCAGGGGCCCATTCTGAAGATAAAATTTACAAAAAATGGGACATTATTTACTTAAAGAACACAAGGTCATACTTATAGCTCAATTGGGATACATTGAACCATTCCCAGTAAGAGGTAACAAGTTCCAAGGCTACCTTGGCGAAACTTTTACAGTTACAGCTAAATAATGGAAAATTGCTCATGCACCCATCTACTGGGAATGGTTCAATGTATCTCCATTGAGCTTTCTGTATGGCCTTGTGCTTGTGTTTTTTAAATAAATAATGTTCCATTTTGTTGTAAACTTTATCTGAAAAGTGCTAGTAATGCTAGTGTATGGACTCACAAGTAAATGAGGATCCTTGACGTGGGAACCAAGCTTCCGAAATTTGGCAAAACTAATACATGAAATTTCACATTTGATATTTTTCCAGAATATAGTTTTGCCCTGTAACACTGAGGAGTAGAGGGTGTCATTATTTTGTGCTGGACACTTGAAATATGCTGGGAAACCTAGCCCACTTGGTGGTGAACTGGTATGGCGTACCACACGTCACACGTATAACTGGCACCCTTCATAAGCT
Source organism: Phyllomedusa bahiana (assembly GCA_025379985.1). NCBI lineage: Eukaryota > Metazoa > Chordata > Amphibia > Anura > Hylidae > Phyllomedusa > Phyllomedusa bahiana. The sequence continues at coordinate 50,837 of JAODAL010004140.1, forward strand.
TTATTTATATGCAATTGAAATTGCCCCCCTCAGACATAATAGGTATAGGGTATTGTTTATCAGTGTTTTTGAATTTCTGCAGTCTCCCATGAGTTGTATTGTGGCTTTTCTGCATACAACCATTCTGAAGATAGGAACCTCTTGTATCTGTATATCCTTTTGATAAGCCCTAAATGTTTGTGATGGCAAACCCCTTCAATTGAGAATACTGAGAACACACAACCTCTCAATAGGTTTGTGTGTCACTCGCTATACCCCCTCTTTTTTAAAAGAGTCTTTTTTGTTAAAAAATCCCAACAGGATTTGTGAATTTTGATTATCATTATTAGTGAGCCTACTAATACCTATATATATATTTAATTTTAACAAAAAGGAAAGGATATCAAAATAGTCATGTATAAAGAAAATATTGCTGGATCAAGTGTAATAATTGCTATTACAGATTCAAAGAACTTCAGAGCATTTCAAAAAGGGGAAATTAAAATAATTTTCTTGTTAGCATCTGCATGACACGTATTCCTGTTCCCATAGTATATTACCCAGCTAACAGAGTATACAAAATGAATCCTAAACTGAAAAAAATATTAACTCATGGTGTAAAGTAATAAACAGAATTGCCGCTTAGTCTACTGACAGAGCCCTGAGACAGAAAATGACACCATTTTTTTTTATAGTGACACAAATGTAAAAAAAAAAAAAAAAAAAAAATTGTGGATATGAACCGGGCATTAGTTGTTTTTTTTTTTTTAATAATTTTATCGTTAGGACTGCAGTATATTTTTACTAGAATAATTTTTACCAAGGACAAGTATTTAATCAATCATCCTTTCAGTTCTTTGACCCTTTTCAAGAGCTTTTACAAAACAAAACATTACATCAGGTTCCTGATAGATTGTACTTCTATAATATTTTATACAATCACTTACCTAAAACTCAAGAAATCATGTGAGATTATTTTAAATAAGAAAAAGGAAATAACGGACAGTTCACATGTAACATTCCCAAAATGGCTAGAGCACAAGCTGCACGGCATAAAAACTAAATGTACACACAAAATTTACTTTTGTTTTAACAATGCAGACTACACATGCTTAAACAAAGTAAGGAATGTCACCTGATTCCTTTTCTGCTGCTGTGCAAAATAAAAGAAAAGAAAAAAATAAAAAATAGTTAAAAGGAGGCAGTGTACAGGAATAAAAAAACTATGTTAAAAGATACAGACTTTTAGGAGATGAATCCGACATAAAATTTCCTTTTAAGCATCCTATCACACATTTAGTGCCAGGAACAGCTGTAGCTTACAACAGCTTTAAACATAATAAATATAATATGAATAAATAAGTATTAAACATAATACATCTAAACTATGGTTGATTTGTAGAAAATTCAACTAAACATGACCAATGTCTACTCTAAACTCAACTTTTTTTTTTTTTTTTTTTAAGAAAAACCAGTGTTTTCATCAGTCTTTTAAGAAAGGCTTACACAAGGCAATGTTAATAGCACTCAATGTAAAGCAGTTTATTTCAGTTCAGATAACAAAAATAGTACTCAATGTGACAAGATGTGCAAAAGCAAGGATTCCAGTGGAGAAGGCATTAAAAAGCTGTTCCTTGAGCTTTTATTGCAATAGTGCTAGTAAACTGCAAGTCCAAAATGATTAAATAATAATCAGAACTAAAATGATTTACCATCAAAACTATCACTAAGAGAAGAGGTATAAGCATGGATCACACCAACATCACTTACTGGATTTTTACGGTCCCAAAAGTACAAGCTGTTCTAATTAACAGGATAGGAAATTAAATAAAAAAGGTGACAGCTGCAGAATCCCATAAATATTATTTATTGATATATTTTATTAGTTTATATATTAATTTATATTATACCAGGAGTTGTTTGTAAAACATTCCAGTGAATACCTTTTTAACACATATATTTAGAAGGTTTGTTTGTTTTTTTTTAAAAAGGGAAACCTTTACTACGGCAACTGTGCCAGAATTCTAACGCAATTTAAAGGGGTTGTCTTATCTCAAAGTTTCATAGGATGCATGAATGAAATAATGCTGCTTTGCTCTGTCAATTCCTGGTCAAGCTGTCTGTAATTAGCATATGAGCTCAGTGTATTCAGACCTCTCTGTTTATTTTGTTTATTAGTCTTGATTAGATAAATCACCTTCTCTGAGGTCCAGAGAAGCTGCTGAGCTAATGTAAACAATAGAGTAATTAGTCTTTTGTCTGTAAGATCAGATAATACACAAGCTCTCACACTGATGGTGGAGACCTGTGTGATGACGTCACTCCCTGCTATCAGATAGAACAAACAGCAGGGGAAAAGGATACAATCGGTCACAGGGGGAAAAGAGAGAGCACAAAGGTAAAAATCCTTGTATTCCCCTTAACAAAAAAAGATAAAGCAATATATTTGAAATATGTGTTTAGTGTTCCCTACATTTTGAAAGCTATTCTTTGTAGTGAGACAACCCCTTTAAGGCAAAATACTGGCGTACCTGTTTTGAACCACATTTATTATGTGGTTTAGACAGTTTTCAGACACTTTATTATTAGTGTTTATTTTAAAGCGCCATTAATTCCGGGGTTTGTACTTTTCGAGGGGGGGGGGGGGGGGGGGGGGGGGGGGGGTGGGGGGGGGGGGGGGGGGGGGTTACAGCAAAAATAATCAGAAAAATTGAAAAAAGCCCAACAACTGGCAAAAAGGCAGAGCACAAACTGTCCACAAAGGCTTACAATCTACAAGGCAGAAGAAAAGAAACAGGAGATGAGGGGCAGACATGTTTCCGGGATGATATATTGAGAGATATTTTTCAGGTGCAGGTGTGTAAGGGTTTGTTTGTGCAGTCTGAAGGATAGGGAGAAGTCAAAGGTTACCCAAAAGCAGGGGGTTTGGGCCCGGTGAAATGTAAGTCGGGGACTGTGTAATTGATAGGGGGGATATAAAGTGGGACAGGGGAAAGGATAAATTCGGTTTTCTCCACATTTAGTTTTAGAAGACAGGAGGAGAAGAAAGAGGATATGGACGGTAGACACTATGGGATCCAGGAGAACAGAGAGTTAATATCTGCGCCGGAAGTTGGGAGTCATCAGCATACAAGTGTACAAAAAAACCTTGTATCTAGGGATTGACCTGGGCCGAGGGCAAAAGAGTAGGGGACCGAAGACCGATTCCTGAGGAACACGAACAAAAAGAGGGCGTGAGGGGGTGAAGCCGGATCAATGAACCTTCCTCGAATCAAAAAAACGGGAAGTCAGGGAGCCATTAAAAATTTTTAGAAAACGAAAAACCCGGCCCCGTGTACTCAGGGGAATTTTACAAGATACTAAAAAGGTTGTACCCACCCAACAAACTATTAAAATGACATTTATAATTCAAAATTATTACCCCTTTTTTGACTCAACATTTTATTCCCCAAACCCCAAAAAAAGATCACACTTTAGTAAAAATCATACGCCCCAATTTTCCTTTAAAAAAATCGGGATTAAAAAAATTTTTGACCAAAATAATCGTAAGCCGACTACAAACAATCCTACCCCAAATTATAATACCCTCTAAAAATGGTTCAAAAACAATAGCATCAACCAAAGTGTACTGCTGGGTGGCGGCGAAGTTCTGGCAGGAAACAAGCCCACCCAAATGCTTTTGTCCTAACCTCAAACGCCGAAAAGGCATTCGATAGAATAGGCCATACCTAAACAGCAGCACGGGAAAAGGGGGGATTTGGGGAAAAAAATTCTCAAATTTTTAGAAAATATACAAAAAAACCCCACTACCTCACCTTGGTCAAGGGGATGTCCACCTCTCATTGATCTTTTTTAAGGCAAAAAAAAAGGTTCCCTTTCCCCACTTCTCTTAGCACTAGACCCTTTATTTTTATATATCTCAAATCCCCATCTAAAAAGGGAATAAAAACCCCCGGGGGCCGGGAAACTGAAAAAACCGCTATGAGATCCCCTGTGCTGTTCATTCAGAACCGGAGACTCGCTGTCACCACACTGCACACATACAGGAAAGCAGGTGCCAAGGGTTAAAAAATAACGTAATAAGAGCGAAGGCAGATTTAAAAGGCCCAGCCAGACCCACGGCCCTAACTACCCATTAAATGGAAAACGACTTTCTATGAAATTTCTGGGGATCGGCTCACCAAAATTTTAAAACACCATCCCGGGGAAAATTTAATCAAAAAAAAACAGACTACAAAAACTCAAAAGGGCTGAACAATCTCCCAATTCCATTTATGGGCCAATGAATTAATAAAGATGGGGGAAATTCCCGCGTTTATATATAAATTTCACTTTTTTTCCCTTTCTATTTAAAATAAAAGAGGAAAAACTTATCTTTTGCGGCTCTACCAACCTTTTTATGGGGTTTTAGGGGGCCCCGCGCATTCAATGCCCCGCTCACACAACCAAGCTAAAAAGGGGGATGGGTTTCCACACATAAAATGAAAAACCTAGCACACTGATAATACATCACTGACGGGGCACAAAACACTACGTCTTCACGGGACGGGGACTGGCCCGGCTTTTTCTGTCCTGGTTTTAGCTTGATAAACTTCCTCCACGCCCCCTACTACCCCCTTCCCTAAACCAAAGAAAAACCCCCTTCCCTCATTCGACATGGGGGCAGGCGCAAAAATCGACAACAAAAAACTTAAAACCCAAAAAATCCCTGCTTTATCTCTTCACCAAAAACCCATGCTTTCAAAAGGGAACCCCACATAAAATATCATTCCCTGGACCAAACGGTTAGACACATCAGATTTTAACAACAAACGCACTTTATCAACAAAGGTCTTACAATACAAGAACTCGAAAAAAATATCCCAACCTAAAACCCCCTTTTTTTTTTTATTTACGCAAAACCTATATACACAAAGTGCTTAAAAGTTGGTCAAAAAGATTGGGTTTCAGATTTTGATGGGGTCCCATCACCCCCCCACCCAAAAGCCACCTCTCGAGCAAATATAATATTTACTAGAAGATATTACTACGAACTCTCGCCTTAAATTTGCAAAATGGAAATAAAAGGACCCCCCACTAACCCCAGAGGGGGTGCGGAGGCTCTGGGGACGCAATCGTTTTCTCCCCCTCCGCTAAATACATGGAAAGTCCCTTTAAAAATAGGCATACGCTTATCTTCCCCTGTAAGGGGACATAAGATGGGGAATATCTGACGACAAATGTTTTAAGTGCCGTCGCCCGGAGCACCTCTACCACTGTCTTGGGGAAGCCAGGGATCCAGAAATTTTGGGAAAACGATCATAGATTACACAAAACGTTTTTTTTCCCTCCATGGGGGCCCCTTTTGGCTAGTGGAAAAAATCAAAACAATTACCACGGCAAGGAAACCCGTTTTTCTTCATATTTTACAGCTGCAGCCGCAAACCATACTCCCCCAATTGGGTTCAACCCCCAAAAGGTCCTTGTAGAAATTTTTCATAAAACTTTATTTCTATTTCAAAGGACTGGGTAAACAGTCAGCACAAAAACTTAGAGTCAAAAAAATTCTTCCTTCTCTGGAAAAATACATTGACACCCTGCCCCCGGAAGAAAGATTTAAAAACTAATGCTTTGAATCCCCAACATGGGATTTAGCAAGGACAATGGTAATCAGGGTCCCAATTTAAAATAATCTTCACAAGACTCAAAAGAGACTACACTGTTGTCAAATGTCCATCTTAAAAAATATCTTAAACCAACATCTCACCCAACATTATCTTAACTCACCAAAACCCGAACCCAAGGCCCTTTCCTAAGCGACCACTCTTTGGGAGTGGGACGATATTTTGGGAAAAAGAACCCTGACATATGGAGGCGTTAATGCACATGGAGGAGGGCGGAGAAAACGAGGGGGGGGGGGGAACCCACGGCGCAAAAAGGAGGGGCGAACCAGTTTTGTCATCTTCGTAGACCACTGGTTTTTATGTCCTAGAACATATTAAAAAAAAAAAAATTTACACAACTTTTATTTTTGGTTTTTTTAACTGTTTTATTAATTGTTACCTACCAAAATCTGTCAAAAAACCGAAACAAAAACGATAACTTTTTTTCCCTACCCCAAAATGGTTGTTTCATAGCAGATTTCATTAAGAAAAAAGAAAAATGTAAATTCCCAATATCTTATAAATTTTTTCAAACAGAAATTTTTATAAAATGATTATTTTAAAAGTATCCTTTTATAAACAATTTTAAAAATTGTAACCTGTTGTAGTTGGGAATAAAATAAAAATATATTTTAAAAAAAAGGGGTGGGAGCAGAGGTGATGCGAGAGTGAGAGGACCTGCATTCCAAACATGAGGTACGGGAGAAAAGGAAACGGCCAAATCCGGATGCAGAGAGGAAGGGTTTTAGCAGGGGAAGGGGTGGTCGAGAGTGTTTTTGAAGAAAGGGACAGATTAAATGGAAAAGAACAGAGTATGGCGTGAAGTTGTAGCATTTCAGGGGTTTATTGGTGGATTGGGTTTGGGTTTTTTGGGAGAGGATGGAATCGGAAACCAGATTGTAGCGGGTCAAGAACAGAGTTGGATGAGAGGACAGTTCAACAAAGATGTGCAGTTCAGAGCTTTTAGAGACAAATGGAAGCAGTGAGACAGGGTAATAGTTGGACAGAGAGAAGGGGTTTAAAAATGGTTTTTTAAGGGTTGGTGTTTTGGTACGTTTTTAAAGGGGGAAGGGAAGGGAGACCTGACGTTGAGGAGCAGTTTAAGCAGCTTGGTGTGCCAGGATTGTCTGTTGATTGAGCGGATTCTGTTGTGTGTGAGAAGGGCAACCAAATCAAGAGTGGAGGTGATTGTGCTGTTGTATAAAGCAGTGACTGCATCTGTGTCATCAAATGATGATATGGTAGAGAGCGGTAGAAGACAGTCAGAGAGAGTACAAGTGTTAAAGCCTTGAAGGTTTCTGTGGGGGTGTACTAGGTTCAAGTCAGGAAGTAAAGGTGGAGTGGAGAGGGTGGAGAAGGGAAGAAGGTTGTGATCAGAAATGGGGAGGAGAGTTTGAGAAGCTAGATAAGGCGTAGATGTGTGTAAAGATGAGGTCCAGTGTGTGTTCCTCTTTGTGAGTGGCTCCAGAGGTCCACTGCAAGAGGCAGTAGGAAGAGGAGAGTGATAGGAGTTTTCTGGCAGCCAAGTAGGGTGTATTGATAGGGATGTTGAAGTCTCCAATGATGATAGTGGGGATATCAGTGGAAAAAGAAAGTGGAGGAGCCAGGAACCGAAGTGGTCAAGGAAAGTGGTAGCATGGCCTAGGGGTCAGTAGACGACTGCTACTTGGAGTTTGGAGGTGGAGTAGAAACGAACTATGTGCACCTCAAAGCAGGGGAGTGTGGGGGAAGGTAGAAGTGGAATGGGGCAAGGGAACAGTTATCTAGCAGGACCTGCAATGAGACTGACAAAAGGGGCATAGCCTCACAAAAATGGGCACGGATTTATAGAAAGGTGACTAAGTCAACTAATAGATGCGCAAATCTAAACGTGTCATATTTATCAGACAGCTGAGTCACTGTGGTAAATCTGTCACATTTTTACACTGTGTAGTCTGAGTTTACACTGTAAGTATTAGAGATCATTAATAAGTCTGCCACAGTATCTCCATGGAAGTGGAGCTGTATAGGCTTTGTTGAATGATGTGTTAGTTCCATTTCATCAGATTTTCACTGCTCATTGACAGCAAGAATACTGTACCATGATGTGCTTAAAAAATGGAAACCTGATGATTCATTATGTCAATTGGATTGTTTAAGAATCACCTCATAATGGATTAGTCATATCTGCTAGGGCTCCTGAAAATATAATGGCCACAAATCTAGTATTAAGCGACCCTAAATATGATTCATTTTTAAAAATCTAACCTGTGTTATATCCTGTAAGAGCCAGTCAATCAGATTCTAATTGTCAGTTTTCTCTAGCATAGTAGACAACGAAACAGTGATATTACAGCTGGTGATGAACAAATGTTCACACATTACATACATTAAACTGTATTAATGAGGCCTAGAATCAGCAATCATACTGCAACATACATTAAACCTCATATAAAATTATCTCAGAGAAGAAGTGTCCTGTCTTCTTCAATTACTAAACTGCAACACCATAAATAAGCATGGGCTATGATTTTTTTTACTAGTGCACCACAACCTCATTCACAAGGCCCTCTTTCGAAATGTGTACAGATCCTGAGAATAGTAAGTTTTTGCATATCTGTGCAGTATATTTTGTACTTTGTGACTTGTCACTATTTAACAGATAATATTGTCTATTGTTGATGTCACCTAATTTAGATAACAGCCCAATTATTAAAAACAGATATAAAAAAAAGAACAGGTAAATCAGCCACTGCAAAAAAAGAGAACATGAGTGCAATCCAAATAAAGCAAAAAGAAAAAAAAAAACTTTCAACGCCAGCTTATTTTAGAATCATGTCAGTCCTCCCTTTATGAATCAGTCCCCTGCTAGTTTATTAAATGTAGAGGTGCAGTGACCAACGACAATAGATGCAACCGCCAGACCTTATTTCAGTCATTACTGCACATTAAGTGACTATTCTCTAGACAAGGTGGAACAAGGTCATTATCAACGAAAGAGTAAACTCGTCATGAAAGAGAAATCTGTTAATAGGAAACCACTTTCTCCAGAAATAACATCTCCGAGCTCATATTTATTGCAGACACAGTATCTATCTCCTGAATGCATTATCATCATTACATCTTACAGCTACTCCAGGTATAAAATCCAAGTGGGCACAGTTCTATTTCTGCACAAAGTGGTCTTATGCCGTGTAGATGTTGGGTACAAAGTGCTTAACTGCAAATTGTAAATAAAACAATCTTACATTTGTTATGCTTTACTGGCTGATGTATGTATTTTCATGGAACATATGTTTTATGCAGTCAAATACCTTGATCTTATGTTACAGATTGCCTTGTTATTAGAGGATGTGCATGCTTTGCAAAAAATATTCATAAACACAAAATATTATAGTAAATTAGGATAAACTGGCCACTGAGGAATTTCCCTGCAACACCTGTGTTATAATACTGGTTTCCATAGTGACGCAATGGTCTTTTTGTTTTACTTAATTATTCCACTTTGTGTGAGAAGAAGGAATAATTCAGAGCAAGTGGAAAAAATGCCATCCATCTACTACTGTGGGACATGCCAATGAAATGTATTAACGTTATGCTGGAAGAGCAAAACTATATAATAAAAAAAGTTTACATCTTTTTCATATTTTAGTAGTAATAATACTTGAAACTTAAGCAAATTATTCAGATTCTTAGGGCATGTTCACACAGCGTATATCGGTGTTTACCTGGCCGGCGCTTACTTTCAACAGTGATCCCACTGACTTTCACTCAGTATGCACCGGGGAATACGTCTGAAAATCATAGCACTCAATGAGTGCTATGATTTTACCATACTTGCGGGCCATACTTCGGGCGTAATGCAGCGCAATTACACCCCAAACTACGGCCCGCAAACACGCCGTGTGAACATATAAGAATGACCAATGAATATTAAAACATTGCTGAAAATATTTCTTTGGTGTTTCACAACCAATACTGCATTAAAAAATGTATATTCAACTGTGACTTTATTAAGGGATTCATTTTCCAGTAAGACAACACTAAACAAAAACTCTGGTATAACTTAAAACATGGAGCAAAGTAGAATTATTTGAAGGCCACACAAATAATGCAGTTGATTGTGCTTTTTAGGTCCTGGGAAAGGAATTTTTTTCCCAACCCCCAAAGAAACCATAGGAAGGGAACCATTTGTTTTTTAAGCTTCAAAACCAAAAAAAAAGAGTTTTTATAGTTATAGCCCATCTTAAACTATTAAAATGCAAATGCATATAAAAGGGGCACATAAGAACCTTCACTAATCTATTTCTGAAAGAAAAGTTATTTTTTATAAAGAGGTTGTCCACTTGGTTGAAAAAAATGTTTATATAATGCTCCAGGGCCCCATAAAAAATAAAAATAACAACTACACTTACCTTCCCCCAGTTCTTGTCTCCAGTGCCGTGGATCTCCAGTCTTTTGTTTACAATCTCCTGAACGGGCAAGTCACCACTGTAGCTGTTGATTGGCTGCAGCGGTCATGTGTCTCTACTTACACCACCGTTTGGAAGCAGACTATTGTAAATGGAAGACCACAGAGCTGTGTTGGAGTCAAGGATCTTGGGAAAGGGAGTATAGTTTTTTTTAGGGGGCTCCTGGAGCATTATATATATATATAATTTAACTCTTTTAACTATGGAAAATTTTAGAGTGGAATTTTATATATTATTATACACCAAAACTTCTATCTTCCCTAATTAAATAATAAACTCGTATATCATTAGATTACAATTTACCAGTGTAGCATATTTACTCCTTGATCATACAATTATGAGATCAAGCAATCAAGCTGTATTACAGCCACATAACACAGGTTTTCTAACTGCTGTGGACAGGACACAGAACAAGGCAAAATGTTTTTTTCCTTATTTAAGTACATGGACAACAGTCGTCAGCAACCTGCGGCTCTCCAGTTTTTAAAAAGAAAAAATACCCACAAAATATAGTAGTACACTGGGTGCTAAAATCCTAATACTGCAGATTTAAATTAATTTATTTACATTACTGATGTATTTACTTTGATCAGATAATATGAGACTGTTGGTCCTTATAATAAACATTATTGGGGAAACTTCTTAACTGATGTACCACAGCATTCTGGCACAAAAAAAAACACAAAATTGCACAAACTGCAGAAAATATTGACTTTTCAGTGATTCACACAGCTCTTATCACTTTGCAAAAAGGTGGGCAGGATTTACTATAATGTATGCCATAAAGGTGCATACAATTTTGCTGAAATCTACAGCAGACTACTACACCATTGAGTCACATTACTGTGACCACTTCCTACTTTAGACACTGGCGGCGAGTAGCTCATGGCAAATTTGTGTCATGAGCTGGCTTGGTCGGTAATAAGGTGATACTCTGTCTGCACACATATCCCTCGTTGCGGTCACTGGCAAAAGCGGCGAATTATCAGAATTGCTAAAAAGAGATGATCATTGGCTGTTGGACAAAGGGTGGCAATATTTCTGAAAATCTACAGTTTGCGAACAGTTTGTGTGCTGTTGTGGTGAAAGTGCATTGGAAGTAGACAAATGCCACCCCTGAGAATAAGCAATGTGGAAACTACAGATTACCACGTGCCATTGATGTGAGAGGTGAACATCGGCTATGAAGGTACACAAGAAGGTGCCATCACACTACAGTGGAGCAGCTCACTGCTCACTACCAGACATGTGCCTAAATCAACAGTTCAGAAAACTCTGCTGTGTATGGGGCTCCAAAGCAGATGGAAGATCATTGAACCTCTGCCCTCAAAGTAGCATCGGCTGAAAATGTGAAAGTATTGGAATTGGACCCCTACTGATTGGCAAAGGGTTGCCTTCTCTGATGAGTGCAATTTCTGCTTCATTGAACTAATAGCATGTCAGACGAGACACAAAAACACCTATCAACCATTGCTGGAAGAACACAAGCTAGTGGTGGCAGTGTTATGGTATGGGGAATGTTTTGTGGCATTCTCTGGGCCCACTCATTCATGTGGAAGGCACTCACAGCCAATTTGGTGACAAGTCCATCCTTGCAAATCACCATTAGATGGTAATTCTCTTTCATGGAATGGATGGAATCTTTTAGCAAAACAATGTGAGGACAAAAACAGCTAAAAGATCCAACACTGTCTAGAAGAGCATGACCATGGCTGACATCACCGCTCAGAGCCATACACTTCCAAACCAGTAAACAGCCAGCAGTACTGGAATGGCGGTGAGCATTAAGTATTTTTTTTTCGCATTTTTCCCCGGGGGCGCATTGCAAACCGTTTTAAAATTTTTGGGTCAAGGGGGGGTTTTAAAAAATTTTTTTAAATAATCTTGGGGAAATTTTTTGGTTTGGGGAATGTTGGAAGTTTTAAAAAGGCAACCCTTTTTAACAATGGGAAAAAAAAAAACCCCCCCAAAAATTTTGGGGGCCCCGTTGGGGAAAAAAGGAAGGTTAAAATTGGGGGGCGCCATTTCCAAGTGGGGGGGTCCCCAAAGGGGCCAAATACTTCAAAAATTTTGGGTTTCTAAAGGAGGAATCTTAAACCCTTGCCCAAATTAAAGGCAAAATGTGAAAGTTTTGGTTTTGGGCCCCCTTTTTCCAAACAAACCCCTCAATTAATTTCTTTTATTACTAATAAAACAACAACCCAAAAAACACCTATAAAAAATTTTAAAACACAAATTTTTTATTTAAAATTTTTCTTTTAACAAACCACTCCCCCCCCAAAAAAACCTTTCCCTTCAAATCTTTTTAACCCTTAAAAAATTTTTCAAAACAATTTAAAAAAAACCCAAAAATAACTTTTTAAATCCCCAAACCCCACATCAAACCCCAACCCCCTTTTCCAAAACAAAAAAACCCCCACAAAAATTAATTTTTTTTAAACTTTTTAAAAAAAGTTCCCTTTTTTCAATTAAAAAAAAAATTAAAAACCCCCTTTAGGGAAAGGAAATTTTAAAAAATTTAAAAACATTCAAAAAATAATAGGAAACCAAAAAAAAAAATTTATAAAACCAAAAACCCCCCAAAAAACCCCATCCCCCCAAAAACAAAACCCCCCAAACCATCCCCATAACCCCCAAATCTCCCCCAAAATTTTAAACCCCCCCCCAAAACCCCAAAACCCTGAGAACCCCTTTGATGTTACACATAATTTTAAAACCTATCAGGGGGAAACAAAATTACCCGGAAACAGGCATTGGGTTCACTTCTCAATTTTAATTTTTAAACAAAATTTCTCAAAAATAAGTGAAACCCCCCCCCCCTTTTTTTTTGTACCGGGGAAACAAAAGAAATACATTTTTGGGGCTTTTTCCAAAAACGGTTAGCGGTGGCTTTAAAAAAAAAATTTTCCGGGTTTTGGAATTGGGTTGAAAAAAAGAAAACCCTTTTTTCCTAAAAGAGAATCCCAGGGTTTTGGTTTGATCGTAACTTTGTTAATGAGATTTTTTTTTTTTGTTCTTTCACCGGTAAAAAAAGGGGTTTTTGGTTTGGTGAAAAAAGCCCGGTTTTTATTTGGGGTGCGGGTTTTTTAAGTTTGGGGTTTTTTTTTTTCCCCCATGAACCTTCAAGTTTATTGAATTTTTTAATCAATTTGTAAAACCCCTAATTGTTTTCCCCCAAAAAGGGGATTTTAAAACAGGGTCTTTGCCCCCGAAAAAAAAGGGTTTTTCCCCCCCAAACTTTTTGGGATAATTGGTCCCGGGCCCTTTAAAAAGGTTTTTTTGGGTTTAGGGGGAAGGTATCGTTTTGGGTGGGGGGTGGGGGGTTTGTTATTTAAGTTTGGGGGGGGGTCACCAGGGGGGGGGGTGTCGGTGGGGTTTTGGGATTTTTTAAAGGGGGCCCTTTTTTTTCCCTTGGGTGAAATTTGGGTTTTTTAAATCGGGAGGGGGTTAAGGGTTATCCCCCAATAGGGAAAGAAAAAAAGAACGGGTCGCATCAAATTTAAATTTAAACGGCCCGCATTTTGTTTAAATTTTTAAAACCCCGGGCGATTTTACCCGGGACAAAAGGGATTTTTCCCCCACCCTCAAAAAGGGGTCGAGTTTTACATATTTATATCGGGCCCTCTTCTTCGGCGGTGAGGGAGGCGAAGATAGGGGGGAAAGGTAAAACCGTCATGCCTCTGGTTTATATCCCCTTCTTGTTTTTTACCTCAGGGAAATGTTAATTTGGGGCTTTTCCCTCCTTCTTAATCCAGGTGAGGAATTCCAAAACAAATTGCGAAGCTGATGGCTTGAATTTCATTCAGATAATTTAATATATGAGGGTTCTCCCCGCTTTTTGGGGCACAGGGAAGGTGTGATCGGGGAAAATTATTGGTATATGTCTGGATTAAAAAAAAGAACACATGACCAAGTCACTCTGCTGAGTACCAAACTAAGGAAGGCATATACCCAGTTCGTAACTGACCCCTCAGACAATAATAAAAGTGAATGGAAGCTGGCCAACCAAAATTATGACCACTGGTTAACACGGAAAGAGCGTTTAAAACACTCCCAGGCCGAAGCGGAACTTTTTCGTTTTGGCAACAAGCCAGGGAAACTACTGGCGAGATTTGCGAAAGGTACACGCCACAAAGCTCCTATTTCCGCTGTGCGCGACTGTCAGGGCGTACTACGAAATAAAGGAAAGGAGATAATGGAAATATTTCGTTCCTTATATTCTAAACTTTATTCTGATGAGGAATTAGACGATAAAGCTTCTGCGGACTGGCTGAGGGGAGTAACTATGCCAGGCCTTTCAGCAGAGGAGCTCTCTATGTTGAGTCAGCCTATTACTATTCCGGAATTAGGAGCGGCCATTGCCAAACTAAAAAACAATAAAGCACCCGGACCAGATGGATATTCAGGAGAATTCTTTAAAATATTATCACCCCAAATTGCCCCGACACTTATGAACATGTTTAACTCCTACCTACAGGGAGCACCCATACCTGTAAATACAAATACCGCGCATATAATAGTGATACCAAAGGAGGGGAGAGACCCCACGTTGGCGGCTTCCTATCGCCCCATTTCTTTAATTAATTTGGACCTCAAACTGATGGGGAAGATTATGGCAGACAGATTGGCGTCCATCCTCCGTAGACTCGTAGAGTCACATCAGGTTGGGTTTGTACAAGGGTGCTCGGCCGTCGCCAACATAAGGAAGGTTCTTTTGGTCTTAGACGAGATTAAGAAACATCCTGATAGTCACAAGTCTCCGGCTCTTTTTGCTGTTGATACAGAAAAAGCATTTGACAGCGTAGATTGGAGATGGCTTGGCTTGGTACTGGATAAAATAGGACTCTCAGGTCCTTTTCGAACCTTCTTGGACTCTTTATATAGGAACCCAGAAGCAAAAATAAGTGTCCCGGGGTTCATCTCCAGCTCTTTTCCTTTGAGACGGGGAACTAGACAGGGCTGCCCCCTTTCGCCCCTTCTGTTTGATTTAGCGGTAGAACCTCTTCCGCGCTACCTTTCCTCGTCAGCAACGTTTAAGGGCATCGCCATCAAACAACATGAGCTCAAACTGGCCATGTTCGCAGACGATGTGATTTTCTTCATGGCTGACCCGGAAAGAGATCTTTGCCCTTTACTGGACCAGCTAAATGACTTTAGGTGGCACTCGGGTTTTAAGATAAATTTGACCAAGTCGGAAGTCCTGGGTATTTCCTCTAGGCCCCTGCCGTCATCGATACAGCACTCGGATCCACCAGTGCAAATAGCGAAATCCTATATTAAATATTTGGGGGTGTTGATTGGCAGGACGCCTGAGTCGCTGTATCATCTTAACTATCCCCCTTTGATCCAGAGGATTGTCAAGGATCTCAACAAATGGTCGAAACTACCTCTCTCTCTCCTGGCACGGTGTCACCTGGTGCGGATGATGAGCTTTTCTATCCACTCCAGACCATCCCCATGCTCCTCAAACACAGTGACATACGTACTTTACAGTCAGGGTTTACAAAATTTATATGGGCTAGTAAAAAAACAAGAATAACAATTTTTAAGTTAATGCTCTCTAGATCGAGAGGAGGGTTAACTTCCCTGATATAAGAAAATACAATCTAGCATGCCTAATGAGGCATTGTGTTGACTGGATAAAGCATACCTCCTTTCACTCTAATTTTGAGTTGGAATCTCTTTACGCTTCTCCATGGGACTTAACGGCCCTACTACACACGAAAACCTCACATATACCAAAGCACATCAAGACCTCCATCTTATTCAGAGACACTATAGCCACATGGAAAGCCTGCCGTAGTCTTTCGACTACCAGCAATCCTAAGTAAATTCATGCCCTTAGAAGGCCTACCAGAAATTGCACAGAATCCGGATTCGAGACACCTAAGTTCTTGGAAAGAAAAAGGGATCCTTAGAGTTGGGGACTAATACGACAATAACACGCGAAAGTTTTTCTCATTTCCTAAATTGCAGGAACTTAAAGGGTTGCCCAGCTCACATTTCCTTACATATAGTCAGATTCTTAGCTTTCTTCGTTCCAGAGTAGTGAACATGACAAGGGAATTTGGCCCGAACTCTTTTGGTGGGCACAGAATCTAGCAGGCACTCTCTGTCATCAATCTACTCTGCATTGAGAAATCCTATGGTAGAATGGGATGATAAGCTCTTTAAGGGCTGGACTAAGGAGTTTCCAGACTTGGAAATCTCAAGCGACATAATAAAAGGATGGAGAGAGGTGTGTGCTGCAGTTATAAACGAAAAATGGCGTGAGACACACTTTCGTTTTATACACCGGGCAATTTATGGTTTCAATGTCCCTTCCAGCAAGAACACACCGGAGAGGAAAATGGCTTGCCCTAAATGTGATCATCCCAAAGCTGACATGCTACATGGAATGTGGCACTGTCCTAAAACTCAGAGCTTTTGGGGTTCTATTACAGATATGATAAAAGTGAAATGGGAGATGGACTTGCCTCTTCAACCTAAGGGTTTATTGTTTCATAATGTATATAGTCCGCCCACGCACAGAAAACTTCTACATATCATTTTGCTTGCTGCAAAAAGGAGTTTATTGAATGTATGGCTTCAGCCAGAACCACCCAATGTCCAGGCGGTGTGGTCACTAGTACGACATTATCTGGACATGGAAAAGATTGAGGTGGAGCTGGCTAAGGAGTCTAAGACAGAGAGGATCTTTGGGAAATGGCATCCATTCATAGAGAGTTTTCTATCGCAATCGGAGATAGAGGTGTTGGTAAAGCCGTTTAGGGATACCAAATGGTACTAGAAAGAGTGCTTGCTGGCACATTGGGGATCTATGCTGGGGGGACACGATAGACGGATACGGGTGAGCGTCTATAACAGAGGGAATGCGCACGACTCAAGTGACATAACGGCTAAGGCGCTGGCCTATATCGACAGTCGCCTATACTAGACACCTTGGTGGAGATGTTCTATTTTGTTTGCTTTACTTTATATTTAGTTGTTTTTCGTATATATGATTGTACAATCACATCTTTGCAGGAGATAGGATCTTGAGGATTCTCTCAGTATAGCCAATAATTTGTTTTAATTTGTTATAAAAAAAATGGAAGCAGTTCTTTTTTTAAGGCAGTGTTAATAATGATAGGCCTAAGAAAATCTGGGAAGAAGTCGACTACTTTATATAGTAACGCATAAAAACAAGAGGTACAACCTAGCCTAAATTTTTTTTTTCTTTTTCTTCTTTCTCTTCCCTCTCCCCCAAAAGACATACCGCTGGTTTAAATTTGTATTTTCTGTATCAAGGTTTGAGGTGATTGCATTTATGTAGTCGGATGTTGTACCATTCTATTTATTGTTTGTTGACTTCAATAAAACAAATTTGGAAAAAAAACAAAAAACTACATAGGACAAAAAATCTAGAAACAAAAATCAAATTCTTTTTACATACAACAAAGGGGTTGTCAGGTGAAATAAAAGTATATTTTATTGTGTATAAAATGTTATGTAATGTCACTTACTAATATACTTTACAGATCACATCTGCTTGTATTGCTATATTTAAGATCGACTTATGGTGACGTGCTGGAAGGAAGGGAGGGAAGGGAGCTTGTTGTCTGCCTCAATTGAAAAACTAAGCCAGCCCCCGTTCCAGTTCTGATTTAGAGAGAGAGACAAAGAGAGAGAGAGAAGAGGGCTGGTTTAGCAAATGAACACAAGCAAACTAGTAAGGGAGATTACATAAAGTTACATTAATGTGCTGTGTAGTACACAGTAAAATATGCTTTTTTTGGATAGACAACACCTTTAAGTTAAACGGATATTTAACTTACAAACCTTCAATTTTGGCATATTCTGTAAGTCTGGTATAATTGATCAAGGCAGCTTTCTCAAGACATCGTCTTACAACCTTCTTAACTTCTTCAGCAGGTATAGGAGTTGCAATGTCTTTCATCAACACCTAATTAATAAAAAAGTTACATATTTTTTACTTGATTATTTTCAGTTAGTTATGTAATGTATACTTAGTTATACCTTTTAGACAGGTGAAAGCCAATGTAATATAAAACATTGTTTTTAAATAAAATCGTTCTGCTCACCTGCCAGCTTATGAAGGTGCACGGGGATGCGTCCAAAGGACCCATGGGATCTCAAATATGTTCCATAGCAAAGTGTTGAATCTAAGCACCATGAATGTAACAAAAATTCCAACTGTTTAAAAAAACTTATTATGCCAAAATTATTATTATTATTTTATGCCAAAAAAAGTTAAAATATCATATTCTCTGCACAAAATCCAGCAGACGCGTTTCGGGGCTACCACCTTTACTCATTGCCTGAAAGGAGGTAGCCCTGAAAAGTGCCTGCCAGACTTTGTACAGAGAATATGAAATTTTAACTTTTGTGGAGTAAAATATGAAGATTTTTAAACAGTTGGAATTTTTATTACATTTATGGTGCTAAGATTCACCAATTTGCTATGTAATGTAAAACAAGTTTTAAATCACTCTAGCCTTAAAAGTATTTACAGGTTTTAAGATATTCTTTATTAGTTTTAAGGGATTTCAACTGTGGAAAAAATGTCCCTTGTTATGGTCACGTGAACTGAAGTCATGCCATAGCCAGGGGTGTACCTAGCCTTTTTTCAGCCTGAAGCAAAAAATTTGATGCACATCCCTTCTACCATACCATGTTGCATATTGCTAATGGTGAAAGAGTACATATCAGAAATTAAGACTACACAAGTGAATAGGATATATGTAAATTCTTTAACATGCGCTACAGAAAAATGTCCTATATGTTGCAGTCTCAGATTTTGCACTGTGCTCTGCAAATGGGTACAATACATGGTCAAATTCAGAGAAAACTTCATGGATATGCTCAAAGGCAGCACAAATGAATTCTGAACATGGAGGGACCAACATTTTTTTTATTATGAGCATACACCTCTACCATGTCCCCATATTCTTAACATAATGCTCTTGAATTTCAAAGACCCTTGAATTAACACCTTGGGGATGCAGCAAGTTTTGATCCTAATAATAGAGCAATTTTTTTGTTTTTTCATCTCACCCCCCAAGACAAAGGGGGCGAGTTGATTTATTTTTAAATGATATAATTATGTGGTACATACAAATTATTTACTTTTATTAATTTTTTTAAATAAAAAATAAAGACGCAATTTTGCCATTGTCTTTTGCATTGAAAATTTTGGACAATTTATTGTGAATCGTAAATAATTCATTACCTTTATTTTGCAGGTAAGAAATTATGGCAGTACCAAACCTATATTGCTTTTTTTAAAATTGTTACTACTTTCACACAATACTACAATACTACTTTTTTTTTTTTTAAATAAAGTTTGCATGTCAATAATGATGCACGGTACTGCAGTTTTATTTTGTTTATCTCGTACCTTCCAAAAAACAAAGTGTAAAAAAAGTAATCAAAAAGTTGCATGTAACACAAAATGCTATCAAAAGTGGGTTGATAACTTTAGGGTTATACCAAATGTATACAGTTTTTATTTTGACAACTTTGCCACGATAATTTACTTGCTTTAAAAAAAAATAGTTTTTTTTAATAATGTCATACTCTGTGAGCCATAACTTTATTTTTCTTTCAACTAAATAGTGTTTGTTGTCTCATGAGATAAGCTGTGGTTTTCATTACTACAACTACATATCTCATAAATACTATATAGATACTAAAACAAACATGTCAGGAAAAGTGACAGATCTTCTTTAAAGGGATTGTCTCACTACAAGGATTGCTTTTTATGTTAAAGATCTTGCAAAAACAAGTCACTTTGCAATGTGTGTCCATTAACAGTGTCCTGTCTATTTCTAGATATCCCCTCTCGTATGGGCTGTATCAACTCCTCAGGTCGCTAAAGCTAGACCTGTTTGATCTACCCTGATAGGCTGCCAGCGCTGGTCGCTATAGCTAAAGACCTGGTGTCCTCAGAAGCTCATCACTGCAGGCCAGTAGAAGTCAGTAAACACTGAACTCAAAACTGAAACAGAGGAAACAGGACTGTGGTAGGATGAATTCATGAAGTGAGGCAACCCCTTTAATGAATCAGAACATTCATAAGTCACATTTATTTTCATTTCAAATTAAACATTTTTTAACTTCTCTTAAATCAAGGTATGAAAAAGTAAGCGCCATTGTGCCAAAATACTATAATGTCCTTCATTAATCACAACTACACAGAAGCAAAAAAATGCACTCAAGAAATATTGCCTTGGTTTAACATGAATACTAATAAAACCTCTGTTTGTAATTGAAATAATTGAAATAATTGAAATGAAAATTAAATTTACTGATTTTTTTTTTTGTTTTACAAGGTTTCTAAAGCCTTTTTATTCTCATGTTGTCCATAATAAATGCTAATAATTGGGAACAAAAACTAAACAATAAATCTATTCAGTGTCATAACAAAACAGCTCTGGACCATTTAGGAAAGGACTTCACAGAGCCTTTAATGGTATCCAATGATATCTGCACCAAAACTTTAGCAGCAGATCCATTAGGTATTGTAAGTTGTGAGGTGAACCTCAATGGACTGGACTTGTTCTAGCACATACCACATCCCAAGAACAAGGCAGCCAAATTTTAACAAATGTAGCATAATACAAACTAGCCACAGAAATATAAAATGAATTCAAGAAAGGGAAATAAAACGAGAAAAAAAACAATACCCCTTATGGTTAGAATGGGACATTGTCCTCCTATTCTGTTTGGCTGGTTTATGCCGACCAATGAAATAGTTTTTAAACAATTGTTTTACCGTTTTCCCGGAAATTCTCTCTATTGCAATTCCATGAGCGCCGGCCCCGGGGTGAAAAACGCTTTTTTGGGGTTTTAACGTTTTATTTGTAAAGAAGGGTTTGCTCTTTATCTGTAATGTTTGACACTTAATAAAAATTTAATTTTTTTTATTAAACTTCATGCCGCAGGGCGCTGAGCGCCGAGATTTCGGTCCCCATCTCTCCTAACTATAAGGGGGAGAAGTAGCTCGCGTTTGGGTTGGCGGGGATAGCCAAGCACCCCTAGCTCACCAATACCCTTTTTTCTGTCTTTTTACTGTATTTTAAATTATCCCCCGTGGATTCTGATGGCAAATTTTTCCCCTTTTTCTGTTTTGGTCAATAATTCCCATAGGCAGAAGGGGGTCTCTGTCGCCCTATTCGATTGGCGAGCTACCCAAAGTCCCCGGAGCTTAACCAACAGCTCTTTTCAGCATTTTTACTGTTTTTTGAACTATCCCCCCGTGGATTTTGATTGGTCTAAACTTCCCCATAGGTTTTTAATGGTTCACTGTCGCTCCTATTCTGATTGGCCGGTTTATGCCGACCAATCAGAATAGCTTTCTGATCTGAGTTACTGTATTTCCCGTCAATTTCCAATATCCTAATTCTTCAATTAGGATATTGGAAAGTGATTTTGTTTTATGTATTTTTTATTTTTTAGGTTTCAGCTCTTTTCCTGAGAATGTTGAACGCCTTTATAAAGGCGATTTTTGATTCATACTCCGCACCAACATGTGGAATGATTTCTCGCTGTTCCAGCCTGTCTCGCATCGGAACTGTTTTTCGGCGCAGCCCCGCACTGCGCCTAAGTCCCGCACTGCGCCCATGTCCCCGTACTGTGCCCCACACACACTGGCGAGGCGCAGGCGACTTTTCCCCGCATGTATGACCGCACTACCTCCGGCGCCGAATCCTAGGCGCAACACCGCACTGCGCCTAAAACACAGGCGAGGCGCGGCGGACTTTACATTGTATGTATGAGCGCGCCCCGGCCCCGACATAAATCAGGCGCAGATTCCGCCGGAAAACTAGTGGAAAGGTGCGCCCCGACCCGTCGGGATTCATACATGTGGCCCATTGTGTCAAATGCATAAGTAGATTATGCTGTTTATCTTTCATCATGCTCCTTGAAATATTGAAATACTGCTGGCAAACCATATGCTCCAGGGCATTTTCAGGTTGCAACTATTGCAACATTCAAGTTTCGGCAACAGTAGCCTTTCTGTAGGATAAGCTTTCACTCTAAATGCGCATAAACCTTGGGTGCCTATAACCAAGTTTACTAGCTGTCCTTCCTTGGACTACTTTTGCAGGGTACCACCCAAAGCATACTAGGAACACCCCACAAGACTTGATATGGCCCTATCTTTTTGCAATACATTTTGGCCTTGAAGTTTGCCCATTTTTTCTTCTTTCAACATATCAACTTGAAGAATTAACAGCTCAAGTGCTGCCTAATATATCCTTTGTAAGTGCAATTCTCACTAGATATTCAAAGTTAGTCAACTGCAAGTGGTTTCAATGTTATGGCTGATCAGTGTATAAATACATATAACTAGTAAGTCATTTAAAATGGAATGTTCTTTTCAAATATTTCAGACTTTTAATCAGAATATAAATAATTGTTTAAAAAATTAATTGTTAATTTTATATTTGCATCTGCTAATTTGAAAGACGTTAATTTAATTAGTCAATGTATAGCTAGTAGTGTACTCATACATTGTAATTGCTGTTCAGAATTACGGAATATGTAGTTTAAGAACAACATTTTCCTTACAAAAACTCATTATCTATGCATTGTACACATTAAAATAAAAAATCCATTGTGTCGAAAATCATTTCAAAACAACAAAACCTGTCCTTTATTGGTGAACAGTGTTATTTATATATGTGTATATATCTATACATACACACAAATGTGTATATATATATATATATATATATATATATATATATATATATATATATATCTGGAAAAAATTGCGGCACTCACGGTTGCAATGTAAAGTAATAAAGGTGAATTTATTCCCACATAGTGAACCGACGTTTCGGCCCTCTCACAGAGCCATTTTCAAGTGATAGTGTTAATGAACAAGTGCTCAATATATAAGAAAAACAGTGATACATCAATAAATATCAAAAATCACTACAAAAAGTGTACAATGCATACAATCAATCTTAAAAATACTATAACAATACATGAGTGTTGTTAAGGAAGCATTGCATATATATCAACGCTACCATTAAAAATTCAGTTGCATAATAAAAAAATATAATAATCAAGGGGCGGAGACCACCATCACATACCAATAGCCTGATAATAAACAGCTGTGGACTTGGAAGATATTAGCTGTGATTCTAAAGAAAACACGATGCATGTTAAGAAACATACATCTACTCGGCGTCCTAAAAACCAAACTGCGCATGTCCGGAAACACCGCCGGCACAAGCCAACGAGTCCGTGGCAACAGTTACTATACATCTAAACAAATCAAAACGCGCATGTCCGGACAAGACATAGGCAAAAGCCGATGCGTCCATGGCAACTGCAGCTGAACAGAGAATCATGAGTGCTATAAGGTACGGATATCAAAGAGACCATCGCACCCAAACACAGCGCCAGAAGAATGGAAACTAGCAGCTGGAGATTCTCATAAAACACACAACAAGAAAAAATTGCAAAAAATATGTAATATAAATAACAAAAAGAACCCTAAATTTATCAAAAAATTAAACATACATAATAATAATAAGAAAGTGATGGGGGTCCCGATCCCTGCAGATCAATGATGTTAAAATGATCTGTAAAGACAAAAAAATATATATTAATAAAAATACAAAAAAAACCACAAAAATATTTCTAAGAGACAAAAAAAACGAAACACATAAAAAATGGATAAAGTGGCAAGCCTCATCTGAACATACCTGAAGAAATTTTTTATTAATATTAAACCCCTGGGTTTCAATGACTTAGTGTTAAAAATCCACCTCAACTCTTTCTTCTTGAGAAGGGTGTGTCTATCTCCACCACGTTTAGGCATAGGGACATGATCTACTGCCATACATCTGAGGTCCCATTCACAATGTCCCATCTCAGAAAAGTGTTTGGAAACTGGAAGATCCAAACGATTCTTACGTATATGTATATCTGTGATTGTTTAATCTAGTTTTCAGATCACATGTAGTTTCTCCTACATAGATAAAATTACAAGGGCACCATAAAATGTAGATAACCCAATCAGAGCTACACGTGAGATAAAATTTAATCTCAAAAGATTCACCAGTACCCGGGTGGATAAAGTTATTGCCTTTTTTCATAATGCGACAGTTTACACAACCAAGACAAGGAAATGATCCCAATTGATTTTTCCCAAAGAAGGTTTGTCGTAATTTTGTAACTGGAATTAAATTCTTAACTAACCTATCCTTTAAGTTGGAAGCTCTCCTGTAAGATATCAAAGGTAAAGATTGAAATTCAACGACCTGTTTGAAACTAGTTCGCATAATGTGCCAATGTTTTTTTATTATGCGGGTGATGTCAGGACTGACATCACAAAAAGTGGAAACAAAAGAGAACCTCGGAGCCAAATTTTGACTCCTAATCTGTTGACGAGCCTCATTATAAGTCATATTGGACACCTTTTGTACATGTCTAGAAATAATCTTTTTAGGATAACCGCGTGCAGCAAATTTACACGAAAAGTCTTCCACAACTTTTGACCAGGATTCCTCTGAATCTACAATGCGCCTAGCACGAAGCAACTGGCTATACGGTAAAGACCTACGCATGCTGGCTGGGTGACTGCTGCTGAAGTGTAACAATGTATTCCTGTCTGTTTCTTTTACATGTAAATCAGTATGTAATTCCGACCCAACGATAGAAACTACAGTATCAAGGAAAGAGATCTTATTATCAGAGTAAACCAATGTAAATTCCAAACCAGTAATCATATGATTCAAAAAATCATGAAAATCCAGCAACCCCTGGATGTCACCAATCCAAATGAGGAAGACATCATCTATTTATCTCCACCACCTCAGAACATTCCCAAAGTTGGGAGACACATAGATGAAATCCTCATCCAGCCAGGACATGTAAATATTAGCTTATGTGGGCGCCACATTTGTCCCCATGGCCGTTCCTCTCAACTGTAAATAAAAAGAGTCAGCAAATTGAAAATAGTTGCATGTGAGTACCATATTCAATAAGGACAGCAAAAATTCCTTCCCAGGATCTGAAAAAGTAGATCCCTGTAAAATCCGACTAACCGCAGCTAAGCCATGTTCATGAGTTATAGAGGTATATAAGCTAACCACATCAAACGAAGCCAAAACTGCTCCCTCTGGTATCACTAAAGAACCGATTTTAAATATAAAATCTGTGGTATCTCTAATGTAAGACTGAGACCCCATCACAAATGGACACAAGGTTTTGACAAGGTTTTGTGTCCATTTGTGATGGGGTCTCAGTCTTACATTAGAGATACCACTGATTTTATATTTAAAATCGGTTCTTTAGTGATACCAGAGGGAGCAGTTTTGGCTTCGTTTGATGTGGTTAGCTTATATACCTCTATAACTCATGAACATGGCTTAGCTGCGGTTAGTCGGATTTTACAGGGATCTACTTTTTCAGATCCTGGGAAGGATTTTTTGCTATCCTTATTGAATATGGTACTCACATGCAACTATTTCCAATTTGCTGACTCTTTTTATCTACAGTTGAGAGGAACAGCCATGGGGACAAATGTGGCGCCCACATATGCTAATATTTACATGTCCTGGCTAGAGGAGGATTTCATCTATGTGTCTCCCCACTTTGGAAAAGTTCTGAGGTGGTGGAGATACATAGATGATGTCTTCCTCATTTGGATTGGTGACATTCAGGGGTTGCTGGATTTTCATGATTTTTTGAATCATATGATTACTGGTTTGGAATTTACATTGGTTTACTCTGATAATAAGATCTCTTTCCTTGATACTGTAGTTTCTATCGTTGGGTCGGAATTACATACTGATTTACATGTAAAAGAAACAGACAGGAATACATTGTTACACTTTAGCAGCAGTCATCCAGCCAGCATGCTTCGGTCTTTACCGTATAGCCAGTTGCTTCGTGCTAGGCGCATTGTAGATTCAGAGGAATCCTGGTCAAAGGTTGTGGAAGACTTTTCGTGTAAATTTGCTTTCACGTGGTTATCCTAAAAAGATTATTTCTAGACATGTACAAAAGGTGTCCAATATGACTTATAATGAGGCTCGTCAACAGATTAGGAGTCACAATTTGGCTCCGAGGGTCTCTTTTGTTTCCACTTTTTGTGATGTCAGTCCTGACATCACCCGCATAATAAAAAAACATTGGCACATTATGCGAACTAGTTTCAAACAGGTTGCCGAATTTCAATCTTTACCTTTGATATCTTACAGGAGAGCTCCCAACTTAAAGGATAGGTTAGTTAAGAATTTAATTCCAGTTACAAAACTACGACAAACCTTCTTTGGTAAAAATCAATTGGGATCATATCCTTGTCTTGGCTGTGTAAACTGTCGCATTATGAAAAAAGGTAATAACTTTATCCACCCGGGTACTGGTGAAACTTTTGAGATTAAATTTTATCTCACGTGTAGCTCTGATTGGGTTATCTACATTCTATGGTGCCCTTGTAATTTTATCTATGTAGGAGAAACTACATGTGATTTGAAAACTAGATTAAACAATCACAGATATACAATACGTAAGAATCGTTTGGATCTTCCAGTTTCCAAACACTTTTCTGAGATGGGACATTGTGAATGGGACCTCAGATGTATGGCAGTAGATCATGTCCCTATGCCTAAACGTGGTGGAGATAGACACACCCTTCTCAAGAAGAAAGAGTTGAGGTGGATTTTTTAACACTAAGTCATTGAAACCCAGGGTTTAAATATTGATTACAAAATTTCTTCAGGTATGTTCAGATGAGGCTTGCCACTTTATCCATTTTTTATGTGTTTCGTCTTTTTGTCTCTTAGAAATATTTTTGTGGTTTTTTTTGTATTTTTATTAATATATACTTTTTTGTCTTTACAGATCATTTTAACATCATTGATCTGCAGGGATCGGGACCCCCATCACTTTCTTATTATTATTATTATGTATGTTTAATTTTTGATAAATTTAGGGCTCTTTTTGTTATTTATATTACATATTTTTTGCAATTTTTTCTTGTTGTGTGTTTTATGAGAATCTCCAGCTGCTAGTTTCCATTCTTTTGGCGCTGTGTTTGGGTGCGATGGTCTCTTTGATACCCGTACCTAATAGCACTCATGATTCTCTGTTCAGCTGCAGTTGTCATGGACGCATCGGCTTTTGCCTATGTCTTGTCCGGACATGCGCGTTTTGATTTGTTTAGATGTATAGTAACTGTTGTCACGGACGCGTTGGCTTGTGCTGGCGGTGTTTCCGGACATGCGCAGTTTGATTTTTAGGACGCCGAGAGATGTATGTCTCTTAACATGCATCGTGGTTTCTTAGAATCACAAGCTAATATCTTCCATAGTCCACAGCTGTTTATTATCAGGCTATTGGTAAGTGATGGTGGTCTCCGCCCCTTGTTTATTATATTTTTATTATTATGCACTGAATTTTTAATGGTAGCGTTGATATATATGCAATGCTTCCTCTTAACACTTATGTATTGGGATAGTATTTTTAAGATTGATTGTATGTATTGTACACTGTTTGTAGTGATTTTTGATATTTATTAATGTATCACTGTTTTTCTTATATATTGAGCACTTGTTCATTAACACTATCACTTGAAAATGGCTCTGTGAGAGGGCCGAAACGTCGGTTCACTATGTGGGAATAAATTCATCTTTATTACTTTACATTGCTACCGTGAGTGCCGCAATTTTTTCCAGATCTATGTTGTAGTGGTCTCCTTGCCGGGAGCCCCATTTTTTTTTGCTGGCACCCCGCTTTTATTTGCATTATTTCTTGGAAGTGCTGCTGATTTTCTGTGAACTATATATATATATATATATATATATATATATATATATATATATATATATTATATACATACATATATATATAATATATATATATATATATATATACATATTACATACAATATATAAATATATATATACACATTTTATTTTTTATTTTTATTTTTTTTTGTGGCGATGCGACCTTAGAAGATCGCATTTCTCCGCCACTAAGTGTTCTGCAGCAGGTGAGTTCCAAGGTATGGGTTACCAAGTTGCTGGCTGTCAGTGAGGAAGGCCAGCAGTCTGGCAAGGGTAACCAGGAGTTAATTATTCAGGCGGTAATTAGGAGAGTTGCACATCTGCTGGTCCACCTAAGAGGTCTGTTAAATAGCCTGGTCTTCAGTGTACCAAGGGGAAGTGTGGCTCACAGTCAGTGGAGGACGTGTGCAGGCCTTGCCTAGGAGAGTATCCTGAGTGCTTTTCCCCCAGGCTTGAGAGAAGGGCCAGGCCAAGGACTATATTGTACAGTGTGAGTACATGTTTGTGGGGCTGGGTAGTAGACCCAGACCACTGCTAGAGAGTGACTCTCTGTACGTTTAGTTAGTGGCTGGACGGCCTAGGATTTATTTTGGTTGCTGTATAGGTTTTCTGTGTTGGAGAATAAAGCTGGCGGAGACCAGATTTAACAAGAATCCTGTGTCGACCGGCTGTTCCGTTTACCAAAGCGGCGATCCCAGAGTGAGAGTGTCCCCCAGGCCGGGCCAAGATGGCGGCTGAACTCATGTGAACGCTTACATATGGTGGAGGTATGCAATGGGCACGTCGGCCTCAGGACTGACACAGTAACTGAAGTGGCGCAAGAATTGGTGCATGTGTGGCACAATTGAACTGGCACAAAAGTGTTTGAAACCAGGGGAAATGGTGAATTTTGCACAGTGTTGGGGCTGCGGGGTTAAGTTAAAGGGCCAGCAGCCAAACCATTACTGCTTCTGAAAAGTGACTGTGCATTGGAAGGACTGGTTTGCTGATCCTGCAGGGCTGCATAGGATTGCTGCAGCCACTTTGAAAGGGCCAGACACCCAGCACCGGGATTGTGTGATTGCTGGAAGGAGACTGGTGCTGTCTGAATTTTTTTTACCAGCTGTGGAAAGTATGTGTAGCGGGAAGCAACCAAAGTCCTGGTGGGGAGGGGAGGTCACGTGTGAGTTAGTGCACCCCAGGACCTCCCGGCAAGCTGTACCTCCCTACCTTAACCAACCAAAGCCCTGGTGGGAAGGGGAACCGGACTGTGGCTGTGAGGAATGTCTGGATGCTCAAAGGCCAGGTCGTCCTTC
This sequence comes from Phyllomedusa bahiana, assembly GCA_025379985.1. Taxonomy (NCBI): domain Eukaryota; kingdom Metazoa; phylum Chordata; class Amphibia; order Anura; family Hylidae; genus Phyllomedusa; species Phyllomedusa bahiana. Next base: position 80,017 of record JAODAL010004140.1, read on the forward strand.
CAAGATAAAGCCCAGGCAGGGCAAAGGCAAGTCACAAAGAGGCCTGCATTCAGTCGTTGCCAGGAGCAACCATTCTCTTCTGCAGAAACGGGCCAGGGTAGTCCCGCGTGAGGAACGAACAGTAAAAACCAAGTGGATGCGAGTGGATGGGATCCCACTAATGGTTGTTCTGGACTGGGAGGAAAAAGTCTCCAGAGTACGCCCAGATAGTATACCGTTTTGGATAACCCGGCCAGGACCTGGTAAGACTGTGGTCATACTCTTTGATACTCGGTTTGGGACTGTCAAGCATGTGCTTGAGGTATATGAGGAACTGGAGATGGAGTTTGCCCTTGGTAGAGACTTTCCTAGTATTGGGCACTAGTAAGGGCCAGATGGAGAGGGTGCCATCCCCTGGAAAGAGCTCCCTGCAGAGGCGGTTGCACCACTGTCTGAGGAGGAAGAGTCAGAATTGTCCCCTGTTAAAGTCCCTAAGAACACGGTGGGCGAATCCTCACTGATTAGCAGTTTAAAGGCCAGCCAAAAGGTGATAAACAGATGCCCAGATAAAAGGGTGTCGCTAAGTGACCGTCATGCAGCCGTTTCCAGGGGCAACCAACTTCATCCGCAGGGAGCAGCCGCCACCATCCAGCAGAGAGAGTCCAGCTGGAAGTGTCCCACACCAGCAGGAGATGTTGTTCTCATCAGGGAGTCAGAGAAGTCACAGCCCCAGGTCCGGGAGTTCCGGGTGGGTGGAATCCCACCTCTGTCTGATGAGGACTGTCACCAAGATGTGTCCAGAAGGTCCAGGGACATGGTCCAAAGCGTGGAGACCCGACTGGAATTGGGTAAGACTTATCCTGTTACTAATGACATATCTGTGGAGACTGTTAAAAGTACACATGAATTGTGTGAGGACTTGACCGGGGTGGAGACTGTTAAAAGTACACATGAATTGTGTGAGGACTTGACCGGGCTGGACGGAGGTCCAGAGGTGCCTCCAGGCCAGAAGACTCCAGGAAGCAGTTGCCGGACTGTTGGCATGGGTCTGGTCAAGTCTGATGGACTCAATATATTGCATGCTGAGTCGTCTATTGAAAATGTTATTTTTGTGAAAAATGCTCTGTCTGAACAGGGGGGTGCCAGTAGCAGTCCGACGTCTGCTGAACCTGCGGGGGATGTGAAGGAAACATCCCCACACATGACTGCAGTAAGTCAGTTAGAGCTAATGAGATGTGCCCAGGGAAAGGTGTCTCTGGACAATAATGAAGTTAGTGTAAAGAGTGAACTAGCTTCTTTAGAAATGATAGCTCCAGAAGTGGAGCAAACTAGCTCAAGTATGCCCTTGGAGGTTTAGGGTTAACAGCACTATGAGTACTGCAGATGATGTGTGTCCTGTGAGAGACGATAACCTGGAGAAAGTGGTTAACATGATCATCTCCAGGGGAGCTAAGGTGGTTGGCAGTAGCAACATGGTATCCTATGCTCTTCCGGTGGGGAAAAGTCATGAGTATGAATGCCCTGCAGTTGTCTGTGAAGCTCCTGGGTTCCAGATGGTCAATGGGTCTACCACGACAGGAGCTCACTGTGTCAATGTGAGTGTAACGTGCAAGTTGCAGATGCGTCTCTAATAGTCCCTGTGGTTTGTGGCCCTAGCACAGACCTCAGTACAGCTCAGGGTAGTGCCCAGTGTGAACTAGCAGAAGAGGAGACTAGTTCATTCCCTATAGATGATAGTGGGTCTGAGTGTAGTGCAGAAGTTATGAGTCCTGGAAGTGATAGCCATTATGAAAAATGTGTTGTCATGTCTTGTGAAACCAATGTCGTCTCTAGTAGCAACCAAGTGTCTTCTGCTACTAAGGTTCTAGAAGAGGTGAGTGTGTTGCAAGAGCTACACCCTGCAAGAGTGGTGCATGAGGAAGGAGAAGTTTGGTCCTGTAGTGTGTGAAGTAATGGGTCAGTGGTAAACCATCCCAAGCACACTTGATAGGCTCGAGAGGTGAAGGGTGTGAACCATGCAAGGTCGGCATGCGGAAGGTAGAGTGTGAAGGGTCCTGACTAGTGGGGAAGTAATTGGGGTCCAGGTGGTAAACGTATCCCCAAGCAGCACTGTAGACATAGCAGACTCTGAGATGGAGAAGGGTGTGAACCATGTACATGGGTCCGGTACTAACGGATACCGAGAGTTCTCCCGTGGTAACGGGTACCAGAGATATTGAGGAAGAATCTCCCCATTGGGAGCTGCTAGACATAGCAGAGGGAAATATGTGCTCAAGCACTAGTGAGGTACAGAGGAAAACGAGGGAAGAAACCGATAGTTAGTGAGATGCCGGATAATCCAGTGAAGATTGAGGTAGGTAGTAAGGGAGATCAGGCTCCCTATGGGAGGGAGCAGGTGGCTATCCCACAGCAAGGAAAAAGTCAGGACACTGCTGTGGAGATGATCAGTACAGACAGGTGTGAACAGGGTCCTAGGAACGGGATTCGGTCCTCCCAGCCTGAGGGTCTTAAACCCAGCGTAACGGAGTTTAGTTTTGGGACAGAGGCTGCACCTCAGGTCTATTAGATGCAATGCATCAGGGTCTCTAATGTTACAGAGCAAGGGGCCTATGGGCCCGCTTTAGAGGAAAGTGCACCTGCGGAGATAGGGAGCATGGGTAAAATATATGGGATTGGTGGCAGTCCCCATTTGATGGTAGGTGAGGACCAAGGGTCTTGTACTGGAGAGAAGTCTAGGCCCCAGGGTGGTCCTGCAGGCTCAGAACTACAAGACAAGATGATAATTAGTGAGGAAAAGTGTATAGGAATGTTTCAGGATAATGGCGAGTGCCCTGATGGGTCTTTAGTAGAGAACAGTCAGGCAGCGGAAAGGAAGGCGCTGCTACCAGTAGGGAGTGGTAGAGATACTCATAGGATAGTCACTAAGATGTGCGGTAGTGCAAGGACAAGTTCCAGCTCTATTAAGTTGGGAAAAGTAAAGGACTGGGACCTGGCAGGTGCCCAATATAGCCTGAGTGAGTGCTGGGAACCTGCAGTAGATCAGGGTATGGATAACCTGGTCTTGGCATCTGAGGATGTAGGAGAGAGGTTACCCTGGGCAACAGGCAGAAGTTCAGAGATAATCAGTAGTGATAGCTCAACCAGGGCCAGGGAACAAGATGATTACCTAATCCTTGTTAGGGAGGCCTTGTCCTTAGCAACAGGTTACAACATAGGTGTTAACTGGGATGAGCGGCAGGTCACAGGTAGCTGAGAAAAGGAGATGAGTAGGAGGTTGGTGGATAACTCCTGTATACTCTTTGTGGAAAGTAGTGCGTCCCTCAAAGTAAACCAGCTACAGAGTGTCTTGCAAGGATGGATACCCCAGAATAGGTGCTTTGACCCTGTAGGAAGGCTTGTGCAAAGTGAAAAGGGGGGTATGTGGCGAGGCGACCTTAGAAGATCGCATTTCTCCGCCATTAAGTGTTCTGCAGCAGCTGAGTTCCAAGGTATGGGTTACCAAGGTGCTGGCTGTCAGTGAGGAAGGTCAGCAGTCTGGCAAGGGTAACCAGGAGTTAATTACTCAGGTGGTCTTCAGTATACCAGGGGGGAGTGTGGTGCCTCTCTGCGTTCTGGCCTGTTCCGTGCCTACCCCTTTGGCTGTCATTGCCAGGGCCTACATCGGGGGTAGCGACCTGGAGGCTTCCCTGCAGCAAAGTCCTTCCCGCTTTGCGGCAGGTGCCGGTGAAGACAAGGGGCCCCTTAGACTCCGCTCCTTGGCATAGGCTACGTCAACTCCATTCGGTGACCAGTGGATCCACCATCCTCTCCTCCGAGCAGCGTGACAAGAAGTTTACATACACTATATAAAGACACATATGCATGTTTTTCTCACTATCTGACATGAAATCAGAATAAACCTTACCCGTTTTAGGTCAATTAGGATTACCAAAATTATCTATATTTGCGAAATGCCAGAATAATGAGAGAATTTTTTTTATTACTTTCTGAAAAGTCAAAAGTTTACATACATTTCATTAGTATTTGGTAGTATTGCCCTGAAACTCTATGACTTGGGTCAAATGTTTTGGATATCCTTCCACAAGCTTCTCACAATAGTTGGTAGAAATTTTGGCCCATTCTTCCTGACAGAACTGGTGCAACTGAGTCATGTTTGTAGGTCGCCTTGCTCATACCTGTCTTTTCAGCTTTGCTAATAAATTTTCAATAGGATTGAGATCAGGGCTGTGTGATGGCCACTCCAAAACATTGACTTGGTTATCCTTAAGCCACTTTGTAACCAGTTTGGCACTATGCTTCGGGTCATTGCCCATTTGTGGGCAAGCTTCAACTTCCTGACTGATGACTTGAGATGGTGTTTCAGTATTGTCACAATATTCTTTCCTCATGATGCCTTCTTTTTTGTGAAGTGAACCAGTCCCTCCTGCAGCAAAATGACCCCCCAATATGATGCGGTCCCCTCGGTGTTTCACAGGTGGGATGGTGTTCTTAGGCTTCCAAGCTTCTCCCTTTTTCCTCCAAATGTAACAATGGTCATTATGGCTAAACAGATCAATTTATTTTTGTTAGACTACGGGATATGTCTCCAAAAATGTAGGTCTTTGTTCCTGTGTGCATTTGCAAACATTAATCTGTCTTTTACATGTATCTTTTGGAGTAATGGCTTCTTCCTGGCAGAGTGATTTTTCAGCCCAAGATGATACAGTACTCGTTTCACTGTGAATAATGACACAATCTTAACAGCTTCCGCCAGCATCTTCACAAGGTCTTTTGTTTTTTGTTTGATATGTACATGTCGGACTAAAGCACGTTCATCTCTGAGACGCAGTACCCGTCTCCTTCCTCAGCGGTATGATGGCTGGACATTCCCATCTTGTTTGTACTTGCGTATAATTGTTTGTACAGATGAATGAGGCATCATCACTTATCTGGAAATTGCACCCAAGCATGGTTCAGACTTGTGCAAGTTCTTGAGGAGACGGCGTGAGTACAAAACGGCTTGTCAGCCACTGATTCAGGGTGCTCACAATGTCTCCTCAAACTTTCTTCTCAGTCCCAGTCCATTACACTGACAGAGCAGGAGATTGTAATCTCTAACTCAATTAAAGATATCTCCATTCTCCTCATTGCTCACTTGTTTGTACCTTTCTTGTACTGCAGACAATCTTGTTTAATGGAATTAGTTTACTCATGGTTCAGTCCAGTCAATTGTCCATGTGATGACCTCATTCCTGCTCTCAACTAATCAAAAAATAGCAGGTACCATAGAAATCTGTTTCTGCTGAAAGCTCATCTTCGTATTGAGATAACCCCTTTAACCACTTAAGCTGAACCCTATTATTTTTTTTTCATTTTTCCCTCCCCCCCTTCCCAGAGCCATAAAATTTTACTTTTCCACCTACATAGACATATGAGGGGTTTTATTTTGCGGAACAAAATTGTGTAATTTATCGTACCATAGAATATACTCGGAAACCGCAAAAATGTGAAAAAAAAACGTACTTGCGACAGGTTTACGGGTGTTTTGCTTTTAAGGCGTTCCACCTTCGGTATAAGTGATGTGTTACCTGTATTCTACAAGTTAATATGCATCCGCCAATACCAAACATGTAGGGTTTCCGTTATGTTAAAAATTCCAATCATTTTCTATTTTTGAAACTTGCGGCATGGCACCATTTTCTGCGACCAATAACTTTTTTGTACTTCTACATACGGACTTGAGCGAGGGTGCATCTTTTGCTGACTGAAGTGTACTTTTTCTTGCTAACAGTTTGGAATACAAGCAACTTATGTAATTAAATTTATTCAAATTTTTAGGGGACAAGAAATTACCTAAACACCACAATTTTTGGCGTTTGGAATTTCTTTCCTTCTACGGTTTTCAGCGTACAGGATAAATTATGTTATATTTTAATAGACTGGACTTTTTCAGACGCGGTGATACCAAATATGTGTAACTTTTTATTATTTATTTATTTTTGTTAATAATAGTAAAATGGCAAAAGAGAGGTGACTTGAACCTTTTATAAATATATATATGTAATTTTACACTTTTAAACTTTAAGCCCCCCTATGTGCTTAACCACTAGGTGGCGCGATCATGTGTGCACACTTTTGTATTGTATATATAATACTAAAGCGTTTAGAAAGATGATGGTTTTACTACTTTCTGTCTGAGGTAGAAAGCAGTAAAACCAAAATCATGGCTTCCAGCCACCATGTAAACTGATTGGAGCCCGTGATCTCCAGATTGGACGTTGTATCTTCTAAAGGATTAAACAGAATGGAATTGAGCTTGCACCCGCCTGTGTAGCGGGACTGAGAAGCATAAGCGTAAGTTAATGTGGTTAAGGTGTTAATAACAATAACTAAATTAATATTATCATTTATCAAATTATACATAACTTTTATATATAGTGGTGGTAGATAGAAGGTTACCAACGGTTTATTCCCTACAGAAAAGTACAATGTTCTTTTACCTAAGTGGGACTTCAACAATCTCAGGGACCCATAGCTATGGCACTAAGGCTATAGTTATTTCCATGTTGGCTGCCATGTTGTCTGGAATACACTGCACACACACAGAAAAGAAAAGCCTATAGAACACTGTTAAGAACGGCAGCAGCAGGGAGGATGTAATAGAGGAGTACTGAGTAGTGTAAGCTGTGAATCAAGCCAAAGAGTGAGCTATAACACTTAGTAGAACTTTCAGAGGTTTCTCTCGCTCTCTGCCTTCATCACTAACCCCCACTACCTCCTTTCTTCTGTTCATTTTTACTATGTGTACAAAAAAATATCCTAATGTTACTAATGTGTGTAATTGTCACTTCAAGGGAGGAACAGTGAGCCCTGAATTAACCCCAACCCACTGTCCCTGCCTACCTGCCCTAAATAGCAGACCCCAACTGGGTGGCAGTCCCAACTAAGTGCAGGAGCAGTCAGGTGGAAGAATAGTCTGGGTCAGCAACAGAACGGGTACGTCAGGCTACAAATCAGAAGACAGAAGAGATAACCAGAAAACAAGCCAGGGATCAGAACACTATCAAGAACAAGATACAGAATCAGGAGACACGTCGAGGTCAAGAGCACGAGCCGGGGTCAAGTAAACAGAAAAATACAGTAACAAAACGCAGGTGAAAAGAGCAAACAAGAACCTTTCACAGGCAAAGCAGGAAGGACTGAGGAGGTTTAAATGGTGTGCCCGGATATCGCCCCTGTAGCGGATTGGTGCAGTCTCCAGGCCCTTCTATTGTCCTGTGTGACACACCCTCTGTCCCAAGTGGTTGTAGAGCGGTCACTCATGAACTCACCAGCAGAGCCTCTCCCGGGTGTGGACACAGCCCAGATGAATTAACCTGTGCAGGGCGCTGCACCCTACAAACAGGAAACTGATCAGGTGAGTGAGTCCTGACAGCAATATTCCTAATATGTGAAATATTAAAATGGTTTTCATTCTAGTTATGGCTTGTAACATTTTACTATTTATTTCATTTTTAGCTAGTTAATATATGAAGATCTATATTAGATATTTAGTATTATATTTAGAGATACATATACGATATTTATTTATTAATCAGCTTGAGTGCACTCAGAATACTAGATCGAAGCAAGGGGATCAAAAAGTAAAAAAAAAAGAAAAAAAAGGTTAACATTTTAGATTTGCTTTAGAGCCAAAGTTAGACAAAAAGTTCATTTTAAAACGACATACCCGTTCTAGTAGAGATAATGTGGCCTTCAGAGCTCCTTCTGGTCTTCCAAAAGGGAAACAGTACCTATGAATAAACAAGAGCGTGCATAAAGTCGCTTGAGTGGAACAGTCTGACAGTTTGCTACATTACTGAAGGAAAAAGAAAAAACAAGTATAATTTTTTAGGACATAAATTTAACTAGACAAATTAGGAAAGGTGGTTAAAAACAAAAACAAAGAAACAAATCCATTAAAAAAATCTATTATACTGGTTTCAGATGCAGTGTATAACTTTTACTGCAGATTTTGACATGTTGATTTTGCTGCGGAATTTACTCTGCCAACTAATCAGCTTTGCAGTCTGCGTAATCCACAGACATATTGGCTTTCCCAGAGTAGGAGATGCTCTCTATGACCTCTCCCAGGTGTACTTAAAAATAGGGATACTCACCATTACTTTATTGAGTACCCACCAATGTAATATTTATCGCCTCTGTTGTTAGACATTTTTTATTCACAGGCAGCACAACTCTCATACGTGGTAATTAAGGTGGTGGGTGCTTTTTCCAATGGGATGGCTGACCATTGCCTTACAAGCATCCAAACCAGAAGATAAGAAACAAACTTCAGTCAAGTTGCTCTTAAATGTGTTTATAGTGATGTGAAGCCAATATACACCTCAGAAATAAATTCAATCAAAATGATAAAAGATCACGTTATTTCAGGTAGCACAACCCTTTGTCAGGCATGAATCCATGTGAACTATCAGAAGAGCAACCATGTTGATGTATGGCAGCAGTATGAGAAAGTTGCATGAGTCGCTCCAATACCGTTGTCACACTGCTATCACTATGACTGTTAACTAGAGTTACTCTTGAAGAAGGGTTATTCTACCTGAAACATCACGATTTTTGACCTTGTTGATTGAATTTATTACTGTGGTGTATATTGGCTTGACATCGATAGATGACAACAGAGATTGAATAGAGCAGCTACGCATTCTTGACTATTCAAATGGGGGACAATGCACCACCATTCTCGTAATCAGTAGGGTGCCCTAGTGGTCATACACTTATGACTTAATTCGGATTGAGGCATTTTAAGTCCTCAGGTAGTAGGGTCTGTAGCTTTTGCTGCATTGGAGAGTTTACATAGATAGAGAGGGGTCTATCTACATCAATTGATCAGACCAATGCAACACAACCAATAGGTGTAAAGCTGTTGTTCTGGCACATTGTCCAGGCTTGCCACATTGCTACTTTTATTACACCCTGCTAGAGACAGAGTGTGACTTGAGATTGATAAGATAATACTACATTGCAATAAAGGTGGGGAACTGAAAAAAAAAAAAAAGGAAATCTAAAAATAGTTTTAACAATATTAAAAAAAAACAACTACTGCCCTTTTTCCATGCACCATTGAAAAAAAAAAATGAAATAAAAAAATATAATCATAATTGCCATTGTGTCATCTAGAAAAGTCTAAAATAGTAAATTATCAAGTTATTTATCCTGGATAGAGAACATTGTAAAAGAAAAAACATTTAGGGCCACATGTATGAAACGGTTTTGGTCTAAAACTCACTTTTTTCTCCATAGGTTTCTATGGGGAAAATAAATAGGGCAAAAATTATCAATAAGTAATTAGCACTCCAATATAAAACCTTCATCTTGCGCTACAAAAACACTATGTTGACTGAAAAATAAAAACATCATGGTTCTTGGAGGGCTAACAGAAAAAACATAGTGAAAATGCCATTTCCAAGGGGTTAATACAGTATATATAGTAATGTATATATTACTTTTATATAGATTCAGCTGCAGCACAAAAAATTGTAAGTTGTCCCCTAAAGAGACTAGGGGTGCTGGTATATAACCTGATCTGTATTTAGATACAACCTAAAATAAGAGTTCCACCATGTTACTATGAATAAAGATTAACCAATAAGGCACCACCTTCAGTTCCATAGTAACATATGGTTCCCAGGGAAAACAGAGGTACTCCTGCACAGACTAGCTTCTACAGATACTGGAAGGGCTAGTCTCTCCAGGAAAGTACTTTTTAAACTCTACTGGACAAATCCAGTTCTTCATAAAACCAAGTCTCTGAAGCTCTGTACCTCATTGATCAGTGTGAATAGTATAAGAGGGGTCTCCTGAATACACCCATTAATATGGACAGTGGATTGTGGCAGGGTTGACCAGACTGAATGAGTATGCAGGCACAGGAAACTGAAGAAACTTCTGTGCTGCCTCCTAACTACTATTATCATTGAGCTGCCAAACAATGAAGTAGTACTCACCATGCCAGCAGCAACAGACAAGATAAAATTGATTTCACAATTCTATTCAGAAATGGCCCCTAAATGGCAAACTGACTCGGTACAGCTTATTGCCTGGCCTAAGCTATTGTCCTTGTCTAAACCAGACAGATTTTCAAGGATACAATGAAAGTTCAAGCAAGTTACCAGCACGCTTTACACACATCAAGTCTTATAACAGACATATTGCTGAATGCCTGGAAGGTCCAACCAAATTAGCTTGACACCATAAACATTGAAATATGTATGTCACATCACAGCTTTCTTCACAGGGTGAAGAAAGTCTTCAGGTCATGTACCAATTTCTTTTATGGCCACTTCTTGTACTATTTATTTACAGTACATGCTGTTTGAAAAGTCTATTATTTTGCAGTATGCAGCTTAGAAAATTTAATTTGCACAAAAATGTTAGCCCACTAATTAAAATGTCCCTTAATGAAAAGTTTTACTTCATTAGCATTAATACATTACACATCTTAATTAGTAACAAAGAATACATTAACAATACCTATAGTCCATTTTAAAAAAATAATTAAATTTTCATTAACTCTAAGTATTATACTTTTTCATTGAATTTCTATAATCTTCAAATTGCTCCGTACTATGCTTACACATCTTAACTACCATGCCACCCGGTTTATAAATGATTGTTATGGATCCGGGATTACCCTGGATAAAGAGGTCCCGCTGGGCTAGTTCAAAAATGTCATTAGGATTGCACTAGATGTAAATAATGCAGCACTTCTTGTAGAGTGTTGTCTCATTTAGGTTTATACCTAGTATACCAACTCTCGGGAAGCACAAACTTTATCACATAATAAATAAAATATAATGCTAGAATGTACAGTTGCCTATCCGGTTAAGAAGAATGTTTAAAGATACAATAAATGTAAATAAGAGCTATTATTTGTAAAATATAATAAATATATTGCAAATCAGCAACATTAACATAAACAAGTTATGACCATGGAAATATATAATCAAACATAACCTGAAGATTTTAAAATCATACTTGGAATAGATTTAATAGGATCATTAATGCAGCTGATGACTAACCGCTTTCGAGTATCTGGCTGTCACCTGGTAGGAGAAGTACAAATACTGAACAAAATTGCATGCTTAATTTTGTAAGACAAAACATACAGTACATGATACATACATACAGATTATTTAAACAGATTTAACAGGACTATTTCAAACTAAATGGAACATGTTAACTGCCTTAGTCACGAGGCAGATGCATTCTGAAACAGAGAGCTCTATTACACTGCCCTTATATTATACAATTGTACAAAATGTAAACACTAAAACATGAAATCATAGCATTGTCAGTACATTTAATGTTAAATACATACAAACTTTTAAAAAAGCACATTGAGACAAAATACCTAAAGTGACTTATTTGATTCTCTAGAAGCAAAGCAAGACGCTCTTTAATTTCTTCAAACCGATCTCGCTCCTCACACGTTACAGTCCCAATTCCATCAGGCCTGTAAAATAAACTATTATTAAAATGTGCCGGTACTTGACTCCTATTGAAAGAATTTAGTAAAAGGAAAAAATACTACATAGTATAATATAGTAACTAAATCTTCTTGGTAGCTTTTCACATAGTCACTCATCAGTTACTCTGCCCAAATGTGATATTTATAGCCAGCCGTCTATGGTTACAAAGGAAAGTGAAGAAGAAAAAAAAGTCATAGGGTGCTTTCACACCGCGCAGTTTTGGTGCAGTTTTAACTGTGCTCCTATTAAACTGCCTTTATTACCAGCAAGGTTCTTTCACTTATCTAAACTGTTTGGAAATTGGGTAATCAATTAATGTGTTTTTATCCACAAGACTTAAAACCCAGTAATTGATTACTTACTTGAAACACCTTTCTGAACAATTTAGACAACTGAAAGAAGCTTGCTGGTAATAAAGGCGGTTAAAACTGCACCAAAACTGCGCTGTGTGAAAGCACCCATTGGATATGACTAAGAGCTTGATTGGCTCAAAATGTGTCACAGTAGTGATGGAGGATCTACTGTGTTCTAGTTTTTAAAATGCAATAAAGTTTTAGACATTTGTCCCGTTGGTTAGGGAAGCACACCCTCCTGCTGGATGCTTGTGGTTATGATCTGTAGTTCAGCTTGCCAGTCAGGCATGCTTAGTTCCAGTACTAGAAGTTCTAGAGGGTAAGCTATTTGTTTCTGAAACAGTAGAGGATAGATGGAGCTGTAACTAGGGTGAGAAACTCAGCAGCAAAGGGGTATAATATGATGTGTAAATGAGGATGGACTCTTACTTTTAAGCAGTAAAGGGGAGGAGAACAGCCCAGAAAAAATGTCAGCAATGCTGGATGGGAGCTGTGGTCTACTGCTCAAGCTAAGTCCACTATTGCTGTACTGAGAAGGACCATACACTAGCAACAGTGTGACAAAAAAATTGCAATTTTACAAACCCAGAACCCATGGCAGTCTATTAAATTTGTCATCCAAATGCTATAATACTCCTTTTAAGCAACCTTTATTTTGTTATATTGGAATATCTACACTAATGTTATCAGAATTTTTAGTAATAGCCATGACAAATAGTGTCACTCCGAACAAAAAACGGATCCCTATATTTCCAATGAAAAACTTTATATTATCCAAAACAGCCGCATAATCCATACAGTTCAAGAATATATATCCCTTTTCAATATGAAAATGATTTTCCTGCTATAAGATAGTCAACCGATATATAATATTACCATGCATGATATATTCTTCTTATCCAAGTATTTTTACATCACCATTTTTTATGGGATAGTGAGCCGAGACGTGTGGGATAGTGTTCTCATACTGTGCTGACAAAAAACTGTGCGGGGGATCCACAGCTTGACATATGTGTCTGCCAGATAGCAACCGAAATACGTGATCAAGGTACGCTGTTTAAGTGATTGGAATTTTTTGTGTCTGTACAGAAAGATCATAGTAAACACTGCTAAGTTATAATGGCTTCAAGATGCACTATTTTCAACATACAATGGTCGTTTCTAGACCATTGTAACATAAAACCACACTGAACATAAAATGACCCACACACTGCCAATCTGCGGCACGTGGGATTTACTGGAAGATCCAGCAAATAAAATGAACTTTTCACTGTTATATAGTGATGTGGATGTACTATATACTGTAAGGTATATTCTGACTTCATGTAAGATAGTAAGAAAAAACACGCACTTTTATAGGTGTCTGTTTTATATTTATATATTAAAACTATTGTTTATACACTATATATCATATATATATTTTTATAACCACACTATATATATAAAGACACATGTGCATGATTTTTCTCACTATCTGACATGAAATCAAAATAAAACTTACTCATTTTAGGCAAATTAAGATTAAAAAAAATATTTATATTTGCCAAATGCCAGAACAATATGAGAGAGAAGTTTTTAATGCATTTTATTACTTTCAGCAACGTCAAACATTTACATACATTTCATTAGTATTTGGTAGCATTGCCCTTAAACTGCATGACTTGGGCCAAATGTTTTGGATATCCTTTCACAAGCTTCTCACAATAGTTGGTAGGAATTTTGGCCCATTCCTCCTGACAGAACATACATTTCCAATAGGATTGAGATCAGAGCTTTGTGATGACCACTCCCTCCAAAAAATTGATTTGATTATCCTTAAGCCACTTTGCAACCAGTTTGGCAGTATGCTTCAGGTCATTGTCCATTAGGAATACCCAAATCTGCCCAAGCTTTAACTTCCTGGCTGATGTCTTAAGATGTTGCTTCAGTATTGCCACTTAATCTTCTTTCCTCATGATGCCATCTATTTTGTGAAGTGCACCAGTCCCTCCTGCAGCAGAATAATCCCACAACATGATGCTGCCACCCCCGTGTTTCACAGTTGGGATGGTGTTCTTAGGCTTTCAAGCGTCTCCCTTTTTCCTCCAAATATAACAATGGTCATTATAGCCAAACAGTTCAATTTTAGTTTTGTCAGACCACTGGACATGTCTCCAAAAATGTAGGTCTTTGTTCCTGTGTGCATTTGCAAACATTAATCTGGATTTTATATGTTTCTTCTGGAGTGATGGCTTCTTCCTGGCAGAGTGGCCTTTCAGCCCATGTTGATACAGTACTCTATTCATTGTGGATAATGACACAATCTTACCAGCTTCCGCCAGCATCTTCAAAAGGTCTTTTGTTTTAGTTCTTGGGTTAATATTCACTTGTCGGATCAAAGCACATTCACTCTGAGATGCAGAACCTGTTTCCTTCCTGAGCAGTATGTTGGCTGGACATTCCCATCTTGTTTGAACTTGCGTATAATGGTTTGTACAGATGAATGAGGAACCTTTAGGTATCTGGAAATTGCACCTAAGGATGAACCAGACTTGTGCAAGTCGACAATTCTTTCTGATATGTTGACTGATTTTTTTTTTAGACTTTCTCATGATGTTACACACAGAAGCAGTGTGTTTCTAGCGTGCTTTAAAATTCATCCACAGAAGTGTCTCTAATTAACTCAGATGTTGGCAATAAACCTATCAGAAGCTCAAAAGACATGGGATCCCCTTGACGTTTTGGGAGGTGAGCTTAATACAATCTTTGATCAAATACTGTAAACTAAGAGTCCCAGGTTTATCATTTTTTCTTAGCAGTAATGCATTTTCCAATATTTCTATATACCTTGAGGTTTTACTTAGTCTTTAGTGTGCCATGTTATTTGTATTAGATGTATGCTATTGCCTTTCAGTGTGCACCTATGCTTGCGTTTTTCAGAGTATATTTTAGATGTGCACAGCTTTATTACGTTTTGTAGTTCATTTGAGATTGGCAATCTCATTGGCTTGCTGCACTCAGCTCCCTCTTTTAAACCAGGCAGGATAACCCAAAATTGCATTTTCCTACCATTCCCTGAAGTTGCAGTCTGGATTGACGCCTAGTGAGGTAACATGTTTAGTGTAGGGACTCACCTGCTCGGGGTCCCTTGACGTTTTGGGGGGTGAGCTTAATACAATTTTTTGATCAAATACTGTAAACTAAGAGTCCAGGTTTTTTCATATTTTCCTTAGCAGTAATGCATTTCCAATATTTCTATATACCTTGAGGTTTTACTTAGTCTTTATGTGCCACTGTTATTTGTATTAGATGTATGCTATTGCCTTTCGTGTGCACCTATGCTTGCGTTTTTTCAGGGGTATATTTTAGATGTGCACAGCTTTATTACGTTTTGCAAAAGACATGACATCATCATATGGGCTGTCCCAAATTGTTTAAAGGCATAGTAATCCTAGCGTATGTAAACTTTTGACTTTTCAGAAAGTAATAAAAATGCCTTAAAAAATTGTCTCTCTCTCATATTATTTTGGCATTTGTCAAATATAAGTAATTTTGGTAATCCTAATTGACCTAAATCGGGTAAGGTTTATTCAGATTTCATGTCAGTGAGAAACACATGTATATGTCTAATTTTATATAGTGTATGTAAACTTCTGGTTTGAACTGTATATATTTTTAGTCTTCTTTTGTTTCTTACTAGAGGACTAGTTTACGGTTTCATTTGACCATTGTTATAATAAAATGTAATACTGTACATCACTCTGCAATGTATTATACCCATAACATACAGCCTATTAGACGGTGCCTCCAGCAAAGCCAAATAGACTTCTGTACATGACTGTTGGCACAATCAACCATCTATCAGTAGAATTTGTAACAGACTGTCATATTTAGGGGGTTAAATGTCCAGAACTGAAGCTAGACAGGTGCAATCCCAGCCACAGGAGCAGAAGCCCAGCTGTATATTATTGCTATATCCTACTGTGATTAGGGTGGGCACAAAGTCTAGGTTAGTGTGCAAGGAGGACTACTCGCTTATGATGTAATAGTATGTTATGGAGCAGGAAGGTGTTCAGAAAATTACAAAACTAAATAGCAAAAAATAATTAATTACTCATAACTAATATGGATTCTTAGAAAAAAAAAATTTGTCTAACAAACATTCAGTGTACAATGGAGTTTTTGGTAAAACAGTTAATGTGACATTTCTGGATTTTGCTAAAATGTTTGATACAGAACCTTACAATAGCCTAGTGCAAAAAGCTGAAAGCATACAGACTTGAGTGACATGTATATTCATGGGTAAAGAATTGACTGGTAGGGATAGTGCATGCCAAAGAAAACCTTATGTAAGGTTAAAAAGAAAACACTATCCAAACTGGCAGATAATGTTGATGGTATGCTCTATAAGCTTCACAAACCAAACTATTAAAATAACTTTTTATGCTTTGGTCAATAAGCATAAAAGTTTTTCCATGCAAAATGTAGAAGCAATAAGAGGATTACTTATTGTATTCTACTGAGCTGTAGGATGGGGACAATACGATTCTAGAGTAACCATATTAAAATTTCTGTGGAGATCCCTGCAGCAAATCTCACTTAATACTTAATTCAATCTTTTAGTGAAAAGGCCTTATCCTAGCCAAAGCAACATTACTAGTAACCTGCTGTGATGCAACATTTCATACATCCATTAGTAACTTCAAAACAGAGAAGAAATCTGCATACATTATACTTGAGCAACCTAAAATTTACAGTCAATGATGTACTTCATTTTAATTGCAAAATGGATGTGTACATAAATACATTAGGGCTACATAATAACTGCAGTGTCTAGAGGTCCAACTTTTTTTTTTTTTTTGCTGTCAGGGAACGTGCTGCAACTCGGATAACCAGGACAATTAAAATATGTTTATTAAATAATATAAAACTTTAAAAATAAAAATAAACCCACATAATTTCAGAATATAGACACCAGGCACCCTAATGCAACATTGTGGCCATGTAATTTTCAACCCCAAAAAATGCACTGAAATTGATATTCATCCCTAGATGTGGTTACCAACCAGCTCCTCTTCTATCTCACCTCTCAAAAATAAAAGTTCAGCGTGTGCACAGTTCATTCATACTACTTACGCCCATGTCTATATGCGCATATCTTCATAGATTTACCAGAAATAGAAAGACTGAAAATCTGGTTCTAAGCTAAAATTAAAAGAAAGGAAAAAAAAAAGAAAAACACCTATAAAATATGGGTTGTTTGAAGAATTTGTGCGGCAAGGCGAGAATATGTGGCCTCTTCATTGTTTACAGTGTCCTGTGCACTGCCACACGATACCTTTAGTATCAGCTGTGCTGGTTATTATGGCTTCGTTCAATTTAGTTTGCAGCACTAAATTTTCTACAACAATCTTTAGACTTTTGTCAAATCAGTGTCAAAGCAAAACTGCTCTGGGAAAGGAGTCTGCCAGCTTCTACTTTCAAAGTCCTTAAGATGTTGAGCGAGAGAGCTCAACAAAAGGTGCACAAATATTTCAATGTGAATACCTTTATATACTTTTACAGTGGTGCACTATTGTGGGTGTCCTTATGTCCTCCACATTTTATCAGCATACCTTTCACCAGCTCTGTAGACTTTTTTTCCACCTAAACATGCTCATCATAAGGATATTTCAAAGTCGCACCCCCTTAGAGTCTGTGCTGGGCAACCTGTAACTTGTATGGGTCTAAGGGAGCCTTCACACAGTGCGTTTTTGTTGCTTTTTTTTGCAGAAATGCAGAGCATTAAAGATATAATGGATACAGAGTTGGAACAGAACCAATGAGGGTAGGTTAATGCCATGCCAAGTGGACACAATCACAGAAGAAATGTACAGCAATTACATCCATGGATACTATTTTTTTTATTATCATCTCTGAAGTTTGCTGTCCACATATGTTAGGTTCCTTAGTTGCAAATCATCCTTTCTGACACAATTCTTCTCATCGTTTCATCCTGCTGCTACCCCTAACACTGTGCCAGCCGTGCTGCCCATTGCTCCCAGGTCTGCAGAGGTAATCGTGAAATAACTGGTTAACATAGACAAAATATTGCCATACAGTGCAAAAACAAATTTTTGTAATAGACAGTGCCACATACAGCACTCCCTAAAGTATGAGTGCCTAACCCTGTGAATCAAAAAAATGTGAACTAAATATGTTCAAATAATCTTGTTCCCATGTCACACACAGCAGTGTATGCTCCTTCCTTGATTGCTTTGTAAGATGTTACAGACAGGTGTGCTGACATCCCTGTACCTGTGTATACTGAAGCCCTCACCTATTGCAGGCAAAAGGCTGATAAAGGGGCTACCATCTATAAAGACAAACTAGAAGCATGGAGCTGATGGCTTCCAACTTCTGCCACAGTTTTCAAACTTATCTGCACCCTTCAGATGCAAACATTTTAATATGGCACTTGCCGCTGATGCTTGAACTACT
Organism: Phyllomedusa bahiana; assembly: GCA_025379985.1. Taxonomy (NCBI): domain Eukaryota; kingdom Metazoa; phylum Chordata; class Amphibia; order Anura; family Hylidae; genus Phyllomedusa; species Phyllomedusa bahiana. The sequence goes on from JAODAL010004140.1 coordinate 98,321, forward strand.
TGGAACTCACCGACTGACCGTGCTCGTTGAGTTGTAAACCTGGCATATAGATTATTGTTTATGCAGAACGTAATAAAACAAAGTTATTGGTTGCAGAAAATGGTGTTGCAGTGCAAATTAAGAATTAGAGATTGTTTTTATATTTTTAAAAAGTACTAAAACATAACGAAAAACCTACATATTTGGTATTGCCAGAATTGAACCAACCTGCAAAATACAGATAACACACCATTTATACTGATAAGTGAACAACATAAAAACAAAACCCCCACAAACAGGGCACATGTAAGTTTTTTTTACATTTCACCCTACTAAGAATTACTTTTTTTTTTCGGTTTTCCAATACAGGTACATTCTTTGGTATGGTCAATGCTACCATGAAAAGGTAAATTTTTTCCCACATACATACATCTATGTAGATAGAAAGACAAAATCATTATGGCTCTTGAGAGACAGGGAGAAAAAAAAATGATGACCATCTGTCAGGAAAGGTTAAAAACATTTTTTATTACAGTACGCTTTCGTTCCCCCAGGGGACTTGCAAAACTTCGCTTAAACATGCAAAACATCACTTAATCACTAGCATTATACACTACAGTGATTACATACTGCAGAATATTGTCATTGAAGTGATCTGATATTACACCCTGCCTTTAGCACAGTTCAATAGGAGCTTGGTCATGGCAGAACTGACATGGCAACCGAATGGCACCCTGCGATCAATTGACACCCTTAGATGACAAAATAGCCAGCAAAATCAAATGAAAAAATAAAAGTTATCGCTCTCAGAAAATAATAAAGCAATGCCATTTTATTTTCTAAAAATTTCATTTTGAAAAAAAAAAAAATAGTAAAACACAACTCCATTGTCCATTTACACGGCAATGGACAAATACCGGTCAGTTTATCTGACCAGTATTTGTCTGGTTTGGGTGCTGTTCACATGGCCGCGGGGGATAGGTTTTCTCCACGATGAGCGGAGAAAAGCCCTCCCCCTTCACATTTACTTGCACATATTCCGTCCAAAAGCCGGATGAAAGAATGTGCATATGCAATGTTTTTCGGGTGGAAAAACCGCCGGGCGGAAAACCCATGCAGTGGGGGCTGCTGCAGGTGTTTTCCATAGGAGCCCATTGTGCTCGTTTGCGGCTGGTTTTTCAGACGGTCTGCAAAACTGCAAACCGCCTGAAAAACTGTCCGCAAACCCGTGCTGTGGGGACATGCCCTAAGAATGCAATTGCAGCATTTAAGCTGTTAGAAAGGGGTGCGGCACCCTTTCCCCCTTTTTACTGTCACAGAAACTAGCATAGTCATTGTAGAATGGATAAGTGCACTAGGGTAAACAACTTATTGGAGGAATTTATGATTGCTTGTGTGGTAGTTTTCTGGTTTCGAAGTGTCACCAAATTTGTGAATAAGGTGTGGTTGTACAAAAATGTGTGAATTTACAGTGGGTTTCCACTGCTGTAGGGTTGGTGAGCAGGTCTTATAGGCCGGTGCCGGCGTGTGCGGCTTTGAGGACACCAGATGCACGCTGAGGATGTTAAGGGCCTGATGTAGGTGGCACAATGAATTGAATGCAATACACTATATGTGACCGGCCACTGAACTCCCCACCAGGTACAAGCCTGAACTATCCTGTGGTCTTTGAGAAGACAGTGCCCATAGGGAGAAGCCCCAGAAAGAACATGTGGAAATGGATATAAAGAGGTAATTTTTTTCTTAACAGCACTGAAAATTAATATTATTCTTTTCTAGTGTAACATGATCACACATCTTCAGAATGTAAATGTAAGTCTCTACCTATTAAAAAGGTTAAGGTTGTAGTTTTTCTGTGTGATGGTGTTTTTATCTAATCTGCTTTGTCAGATCTTTATTCACTATATATATGAGCGTAATTAAAATTGCAATTATTAACTGCCAAACACATTACTATTGTATTGGGTATAAATTAAGGTAGATTGCACAGGTGGTCCATTTTTGATTCACTCAGGTTCTGTGTTTAAAGTTAGGTAACACACTTATCAATCTGATGTGATGAACAGTATAGTTTTTTTTTTTTTTTTTTAAATGACACCTTGCCTCCCCATTTTAAAATATGTAACAAGGCTATATGTCTTGATATTTAATTGTCTGCCAAGGATGTCAGAAAAGATTGTGAATATTAATAAAAAGCAAATATTGCTGTCATATTAAAAGTTACTATGGCATATCAAAGCACGGACAGAGAAGAGCCAGAGGAGCAACTAATGACAAGTGAGAAGGAAGACACAGGGGAATGTCACATCAAACAAGCAATGTAATGCTTGATTTATTGTACTGAAAGGTAAGGCCATGCCACTCACTTTTTATCTGCACATTTGATTCTTCTCTAGATGTAACAACTACAAACATTTGTATTATATCATTTATTTAAAGCCTACGCAAAGCTACATATTTAATAGAAAATAAGCAGCTTTAAAAATACCTAATCTAATGTGTTATTCACACATCGATGTAGAAAGGACTCTGAACTAGAGATACGTAAAATAAAACAATCAGAAGAAATAACAGTATAAAGGGTCGAAGGGTATGTTCACACGACGTGTTTTACTACGTGTAACATACGCTTTTTAGCTGCGTGTTTGGATCCATCTGTCGGACCCTAAACAGATCCAAACACGCAGCTAACAAATAGCAATGTAATTTTACAATGCTTTTAATATGAGACACACATCGGCGTTCACACGAGTGATTCCGATGCATGTCTCACTGTGTCTTTCGGATCCGTCTTTCGGATCTGTTGCAGGAATTGACATGTCAATTCTTGGTCCGAAAGACGCAGCAGGAACCCTATTTAAAGTGATAGGGTGCGATCCTGCTGCATCCAACACGCAGCTAAACATGTAGCTGTGTGTTTGGGTATATGTTGGATATGTTTCACATGCGATTGCTGCAGCGTTTTTGGATTCAATTTTCGGATCCAACATGGATCCAAAAACGCCGTGTGAACATACCCTAAAGTCTACTATTTGGGAAACAAGGATTGCCATATTTTATTTTAACATGTACAATTGATCATTTGCTTAGTAAAATCACAGTGCCAACTGAGGTTAACTCTGATTTCCCCTGTCTCTATCATTCAGTAAATATGCACTTTATGGACTCAAGTAGCTTAAAACTCTGTGAAAATAGGTGAATGGTCTTGTTTGGCTATATAGGGTCTATGGCCAGTTTTAAGAAGTGAAAATTTTTAATTTTAGTATAATAGTTGAGTCCCATTATTATGACCACTAATTAATATCCAGCATAACTGCTGTATACGGCATGGACAGCAGTTACAAAGGCTGAAAATGGCTAAATAAGGCCCTGGTAGGTTGTCACAGGTATCTGGAGCTATGTTGACTACAGTGCATCCCACAGTTGCTGAAGGGTGCACGGAGTAGATCCATAGAACGAACACAACAATCAAGGTGGTCCCACAAATACTCAATTAGGTTCAATTCTGTGGAATTAGAGGGCCAGGATAATACTTGGAAGTCTTTGTCATGCTCTTCCAAACAATGTCAAACATTTCAATCCATGTGACATGTTGCATTGTTGTGCAAGAAGAACCTATCCACCCCAGGGAAGACGAACAGCATATATAGATGTATGTAATCTGCAAGGTTGAATCTATAGCCAAAATGGTTGAGTGTACTTTCCACATGGAGAAGTGGGCCCAGAGAATACCACAAAAACATTACTCTGCCCCTACCAGCTCGTGTTCTTAGAGTAATTGTCATGATGCGCCAGACTGTGGACACGCTTATCTCTCTGTCCTCCATTACTCACCTCACCCTGCTCTTGATCGCCGTCTCTGGCCGGCGTGCACGCAGACTCTCAGTGCCAGCGCACCACTGATTTCCAATCACCGATGCATACGTTCATAGTACCCATCAGGGCTTCGGGAAAAAAAGGTACCCCAGTGGATACTGCAGTTAACAATGCTATTGTGTCCCGTAAAATAAATATATACACCAGCAAACCGTAGCCCCCGCTCAGCTACGGCATACATTGGGGTACCTTTATTGCGGAAACCCCGACGGATGCCACAAACATATGCAACAACATTGTGTGAACCCACCCTAAGTGAAGATGAAAAAAAAATTAGAATACAACACGGCCCCTTAATCTTCTCTTTCTTCATGAACTCTTTTTGTGGCACACTTCCCTCACTTTGTCTTGAAGGGCATTTGAACAAAAACATGTCCAAGGAGGCTTGTTCCTCCCTTTCAAAATTTTTAGAAAATGAGTGAAGCAAGTGTCGCAACACAGAGCCAACGTGCGACCTGTTGCAACCTTTTTTGGGTGTTTTTTTTTTTTTTTCGAATGAACGGTGTCATTTTCTCCTACATTCCCAACATTTCCTTAATTTCAGGTGTACAGATAACCTCCTCCTCCTGTGGCTCCTCTGTATTAATCTCATGTAAAACCTCCATATGCTGTTGCTGCTATAGCGCCTTTAATTCCTCCACTGTTAGTTCCTCAGCGTGCTCCTCAACGGGATTTTCAATGTCTTCATTTTTCACTTCCAGGCCCATGGACTCTCCGAGGGACACAATCTCCTCCACCACTAACATTTCTAGCTCTATGCCCCTTTCAGACAAAGCCTTAGGCCACAGCTTCTTCCACGCAGAGTTTAAGGTCCTTCTTGTGAGACCCTGTCGGGCCTCGTCAATAATTTTGTGGCAGATTATAATGTTGTAGTGTTCCTTCCAGAACTCTCGAAGGGTGAGGTTTGTGCTCTCAATAACCTCAAAGTAGTTCTGCAACAGGTGCTTGGTGGATAGCTTTTTGATATTGGAAATGGCCTGCAAGATGGAGGTGTTGCAGGGTGGAAGGTAGAAGACCTTGATAAATTTGAATTCTTTCAGCATGTCATTTATGATGTTTTGTGGGCACGTGAGCATTGTCAAGCATGAGAAATGCTTGACAGGGGAAAGTTATTTTCCACAAGGTACTTCTTTACAGAAGGAACAAAGACCAGGTTTTCCTACTGCACAGAGAAATCCCTGGTGACTCACGCCTTTGGGTTTGCCCTCCACATCACCTGTAGTTGTTCTTTATAGTCTTATGAGACTTGAAGGCTCTGCGGTTTTCCGAGTGGTATACAAGTAGCGGCTCAATTTTGCAGTTTCCACTCGCATTTGTGCACAGTGCAAGGGTGAACATATCCTTCATAGGTTTGTGATCTGGCATGCTCTTCTCTTCTGCCATTATATACGTCCTCCTCGGCATCTTCCAGAAGAGCTCTATCTCGTCACAGTTAAAGACTTGCTGAGGGATGTATCCTTTGGCTTCTACCAGGTTGGCAACATCGCAATGAATTCCTCAGCTGCCTTCACATTGCGTTGCGTTGTCCATTGATGTTCCAGCAATCTGAATCTGCTTCACCAGATCCCCTTAAATGACTCGTGCCTTCTCATAGATGATGATCTTGGTCACACTATCTCCGGCAAGCTGCTTCTCCCTCAACCACATTAACTTCTCTATCTCTTCATGGGTAGAGGTCCAGAGCTTAGACATGATCATAACGCCCATGGCTGCTGTTACAGGCTTTTTGGACTAAACCTGCTTCAAAATAGTACAGATCATAGGAGTACTACGATCGTACTGCCTCACCAAGTGAGCAACACGCACATCTTGTTTATGTTTTTTGTGCTTTAGATCTATGGTCATCATCCTTTTCACCGATCTTGGCATTTATTTTCTTTGGACCCATGATTTTTGCTCCGAGTTTCTAAAAAGTGGGACAAAACACTGGAGGAAAAAATCCAGTTGCAGAGGCAGGGTGTAATAGCCTTGGAGACAAGATTATGAACACACAATGACCTAAGGAGGCTGTCATGGTTACCCACTGCTGGCTAGGACCACTAGACAAGTCAGCAGAATTTTTGTATAGCTGGAGAGGGGCAGAACCATAGGTGTTGGAGCCCATGGAACTGCATGATTCCTGGAACAACAGCCAATAGCCGCAAATTTAGACGCCGGCTTCTCGTGCCTATCAGGCAAACCACTTGTACAGTACTGTACAGTCACGCTACCCACAGTACAGCAAGAAGGTCACTAGCTCCCAAGTATGCAACAGGTAATGGTTGAGAATGTCCAAAAGGTTCTTTGAAAGCTGCTGACAAATAAGTAATGAGGTGTTATGGACAGAAGTGATTTTATCCCTCCCTACTGTATTTCAGTGCAGCAGGATTAGGTACAAAGGTCCTCTGTAATATTGTAGTTAAATATTGTATGGTTACTGCCACAGGTTTTTTATGCTCAGAGTCGGATGAAGGCTGCACAATGTCCCCACATGCACAGGTCAAAAGCTGATCACAGTGAGATCGGAAGTAAGCACCGGTTTAAAGGACCCAAGGAGCTAGTATCAGGAGAATGGCAGTACAGATGGAGATGTTTGTACTGGACTTAATCACGATCTTGGACTGCAGCAAGGAGATGCTGCTTGTAAGTCTGTGACTGCTGGTGTCAGACTGTGTTGGTTTTACAATGTAGAACAGATGGAGACATTTAGTCCTGTACCTGACTTTCTTAATCAGCATGGGATGGAAGATGCTGCTTGTAAGTCCCAATTTTTCCAGATGTACTGTATACTGTACTATATAGCACAGTATGAGATGGCACCGCTATGATCCCAATTACCGGTCTGTGAACACAACAGGGGAGATATCACTTCCGGGCCTGCACTCTTCTCTATGGCTGCTGGTGTGACTCTGAAATTGTAGCCCACAGGAGTATACAGTATTCAGTACTTCATACAATATTCAGGTATCCGTTCCGCTAATAGTGTCATGCTGGGACAGGGAACTTCTTTACTTGTAAGTCAAAATTTTGCTGGCATCTCAAAGCAAAATACAGTGGGTATGGAAAGTATTTAAACTCCTTTAAATTTTTCACTGCTTGTTTCATTTCAACCATTTGGTAAGATCCAAAAAGTTAATTTTTTTTGCTCATTAATGTACACTCTGCTCCACATCTTGAAAGAAAATAAGACAGAAATGTAGATTTTTTTGCAAATTTATTAAACAAGAAAAACTGAACTATCATATGGTCATAAGTATTCAGACCCGTTGCTGTGACACTCATATTTAACTCGCATGCTGTCCATTTCCTTCTGACCCTCCTTGTGATGGTTCTACTCCTTCATTGGAGTCCAGCTGTGTTAACTGATTGGACTTGATTAGGAAAGGCACACACCTGTCTATATAAGACCTCACAACTCACAGTGCATGTCAGAGCTCATGTGGTCTAAAGAAATGCTCAAGGAGTTCAGAGACAGAATTGTGGCAAAGCACAGATCTGGCCAAGGTTACAAAAGAATTTCTGCAGCACTCAAGGTTCCTAAGAGCACAGCGGCCTCCATAATCCTTAAACGGAAGAAGTTTTGGATGACCACAACTCTTCCTCGACCTTGCCGTAGAGCCAAACTAAGCAATCGTGGGAGAAGAGCCTTGGTGAGAGAAGTAAAGAAGAACCCAAAGATCACTGTGGCTGAGCTTCAGAGGTGCAGTAGGGAGATGGGAGGAAGTTCCACAAAGTCAACTATCACTTCAGCCCTCCACCAGTCGGTGCTTTATGGCAGTGTGCGCCGACGGAAGCCTCTCCTCAGTGCAAGACATATGAAAGCCTGCATACAGTTTGCATCATGCTATGGGGGTGTTTTTCAGCTGCATGGACTGGACGACTGGATGCAATTGAAGGAAAGATGAATGCAACCAAGTATAGAGATATCCTGGATGAAAACCCCTTCCAGAGTGCTCTGGACCTCAGACTGGGCCGAAGGTTCATCTTCCAACAAGACAATGACCCTAAGCACACAGCTAAAATACAAAGCAGTGGCTTCAGAACAACTCTGTGACCATTCTTGAGTGGCCCAGCCAGGGCCCTGACCTAAACCCAATTAAGCAGCTTTTGAGAGACTTGAAAATGGCTGTCCACCATCCAACCTGAGGGAACTGGAGAGGATCTGCAAAGAAGATGCAGAGGAGGACGTATATAATGGATCCCCAAATCCAGGTGTGAAAAGCTTGTTTCATCATTCCCAAGAAGACTCATGGCTGTACTGGCTCAAAATGGCAAAGGGTCTGAATACTTAAGACCATGTGATATTTCAGATTTTCTTGTTTAATAAATTAGCAAAAATAACTACATTTTTGTTTTTTTCCTTTCAAGATGGGGTGCAGAGTGTACATTCATGAGCACAAAAATGAACTTGTTGGATTTTACCAAATGGCTGCAATGAAACAAAGAGTGAAAAATTTAAAGAAGTCTGAATACTTTCCGAACCCATTGTATGCCCAAGAGAGTATTCGTATCTCTATATGATACGAGTGCTTCTTTATTGGAGAACTCGTATCTCAAGGAATCACTGTACTTCAAAAAAATGCTGTTTATGTGATTTCTTTTTATGTGCATCATCAGGACAATCATGTTAGAGACTCCAACAGTAGTCTGCCATCATGTGTATTTCCTATCTGCCTTGATATCTCTCCTTCATCACCTTCATATACTGGTGGAACCTCTCCCCTTGTTCCTCGTTGAAGGTCATCTGGAAATCTGTTTAAATGGCTATTTAGGTAATATGAGCATAAAAATAGATTAACTTACAAATTTCTGAAGTTAGCGAGCATATCTTGCACCAATTCTTCATAACTGTCTGCTCTGTGATTAACCAAGTAGTTCTTCACAAAAGAGAGAGGCTGAAACCTCAGTGTCATTCACGCATTTGGTAAAATTGGAATTGTTCATGAGTTTATGAATATGTGGACCATCAAAGATTCCCCAGCTTTTAGTTTTGCCATGCTCAGTGCAGGGAATGATCTACAAATGTACTAGAAGAAAGTATCTGTTTTGTCCACAGCTCTAACAAACTGTTTAATCAATCCTAGTTTAATATGAAGTGGTGGAAGAATGATTTTGTTCTTGTCTACCAGTGGCTTGTTGATGATATTCACAGCATTGACTATCATTTCTTTCCTTGTAGGCCATGACACTTTTGTCCAATGAGCTTGCATTGCCTTGCTATCCCAGAGGCACATGAAGCATGGGTATGTATCGAGATTGCTGTCCAAGCAAGAAGTTCACCATCTTCAGATCAGCGGATGTTCATGATAACGGCATTTCTGTAATTTTAACATTTTAGCATTTTCATATTCTTAAGTTTTGTTAAGTGAACGATGGGAAGAGACACAACAGTTCCCATTGTGCAAGAGAACACATTTCAAACTTCTAATGGAGCTGTCTATAAAAAGCTGCCAGTCTTCTGGTCGATATTCTGTTAGTCCCATTTGTAGTACAACTCCTGGGATATAATTGCAATGTACAAGCTCTTCCTTTTGATTGAAATATGGGAGAAGCCTCTCTTCTCTCGTCTGATAGACTGTAATTTTAAGTTCCACCTATATAAGATTTCGTTCATTAAGTCTAGACACTAAAAGTTCAGACACTTGCTTGGACAGATTTAAGTCTCCAATCAGGTCATTCAGTTATTTTTGGCTTAGTGGTTGAGGCATTGAAGAGCTTCCCTTAAATTCACTTCCACTGCTACTTCCTACCGAAACCCTCCCTGCCTCTCTTCAGAGTCTGACAGTGGCTGGTTTGGTAATCTGGTAAATACTGGTGTGGAAATGTCATGTGAAATTGGTCTTCTTGCTGATTCCAAATCGGGAAATCCCCCCCGAGTTTTTTCTGTAACGTTTTAAACCCTTTAATCTTTACAACACAAAAAAAAACAATCGTCATGAGGGTTTTTTGGGGTTCTCTCCATACATTGGCACCCCAAAATTTTAAATTTTTTCTTTCCCATTTGTCTGCTTTCATTACACACGTGTTTCTCAAACCATATGTAGAGCCCAAGACTTATCCTCGTCTCCAAGCTGTACTCGAAAATAAACCTGGTATCAGGCACAAAGACTGTGATTTTTCTTCTTTGTTTTTTAACCTTTTACTCTCTACAGATGTGGCAGAATACATCAGGATTGTTGATGCAGTCATAATTTTTACATTTAATTATTAACACAGAACTTTTTGGCTATAAACCAAGAATGGGTTGACAAACTTCTATTGTAGCCAACTTCTTTCCTCTGCAGTTGAATTCTAGCTTCAAAAAAGTCACTTTTATAGCACTATTAGTCTACAAATTGAAACACAAAACAATTATAAGGGTTTTTCATTACCAAAGCACTTAAAAATAAAAAAAAAAAAAAAAAAAAAAAAATAATAAAAAAAAAAAAAAAAAAAAAAAAAAAAAAAAAACCCCAAAAATTTTAAGAAAACTTGTCACCTGAAAAAAAGAAAAAGTTTTTGTAGAACTGTGATCCCGTTTTGCAACTCTGATAAATCGCTTCTTTTACTCATGACAGCAATATGTGTGAAGACAGAATATTGCATACTACCATATTTTTCGGACTAAACTTCCTTTTTTCCCCCAAAATTTTTTGGGGGGAAAAGAGGGTAGAAAAAAAAAGTCTGAAGCCTCTCTCGGGTGGCAGGGGGAGAGGGCAGTATGTGCTTTAAGCAAAACAGGGGAGATTTCAGGGGGTTTAAAACCCCGCTGCCCCGGGTTTTTAGCAGCTTTGCTACGATCCAGGTTCCTGCCGGCCCAAGAAAGCGCTGTACAGCGGCAGAATGCGGCTGATCAGTACAACCAGCATCCGCCGCTAAAAGTAGGGATGGAGCCGTCTCTGTCCCTGCTGTTAACACTTTTGATGCTCCCCATCCCATTTCCCCCAAACCCCCGCATGTAAAAGGGAGGGGGAGGGGGGGGGGAGAAATCAGTTGCTATGACAGCAGGAAGCCTCATGCAGGATTCTGCATCTGCCATGTTTGTATATCTATTACACCTTGCCTTTGTGTAATAGGTGATAAATGAATGAAAAGCCTATATACAGCAGTACAATAGTACTGCTGTATATAACGACAAGGCATTCTGGCCCCTAGTGGTCAAGTACCTTAGGGGCTCTAAGTATTAGGGTATGTTCACACGGCACAACTGCGGGGCGTATTTCAGCATGTAATTGCGCTGCCCTTTCATAGAGAGCTATGAATTATGCCCATCTTCCCAGGCATACAATACGCGCGTACTTTATGCCTGGAGAAAGTGACATGTCGCTACTTCCTGGCGTTTATGTGCCGTGGATAATAGAAGTGAATGGAGCCGCCGACCCCCCTCTCCCACCTCCCCGAGCTTTAGAAGTATGAACTGACCAGTCACAATACGCTGTATGAACATGAAAAAGAGCATTAAAAAAGTTTTCAAAAAATTAAAGTTGTCACTTTTGCCATTATACAAATAAAAAAAATAAAAAGTTACACATAATTGTTATCGCCACATCCATAAAAGTCCAAACTATTAATCTATAACAACATAATTTATCCCATACGCTGTATACCAAAGAAGAGAAAAAATTCCAAACGCCAAACTTGTGGGGGCATTTGTCATTTCATATCCCCAAAGATTGAAATAAAAAGTAATCAAAAAGTTGCATGATACCAACAAAAACTACACTTCAGCCCGGACTTTTTGCTTCAAATTCTTCTTTTTCCCTATTTTCCTCCTCTAAAACCTAGGTGTGTCTTATGGTCCGGTGCATCATATAGTCCAAAAAATACGGTATATATACCCACCAAGCCAGGTAACAATGTGTAACTTCCTTCAGGAACACTGCATAAGTTGAAAGTATAAAGTCATCATAATAATGTGACTCGACTGTGTAGAACAAATATTTTTATTGCAATTAGCAATAGACATATATTTAAGAACATCCCCAATGTTATTAAACCGTTTGGGTTTATCTATGTTCTGGTATAAATACAATAGCAGCTGGAAAAAAAATTGATAAATTAAGGCTCAATATTCTTTTTGTGAAGGACTAAAACAGTAAGAAGTGAACTATAATAAATAACATGTTAAGCAGGGGCTTTATAGTAAAGAGGACACAAGTATTCTAAAATTAGCTCAATCATCAACGAGAATAAGCCGCGTTTTCTTAATTTTACATATGCTATTTACCTAGGTCAGAATACTAATCACTATCATTTTACTAGGTTAATTGGAAACATTTTTCATTTAATCTTTTTCCATTACTTAATTATGAATACAAAATCTAGAAAATGAAGACAGATTTTTCACAAGTACAGACTGTGCAAAGGGAATTAAAGTACTCTAAACTGCATATCAGTATTTCAAAAGAAATGCACATAAATCGCAAAGCTAATTACTTACAGTAACGTAGGAATCTAAACTTTGACTTTAAATAATGCAAACTGAGAAAAAGCAGTTCTCACTACATTCTACCCAAGGTGTAAAAATGCCACTTGATGTGATTTAGAATGGAATATCATGTCTAAGGCTATGTCTACACTGCATCGGACAAAAAACGGCCCAAAATCGGCCGGTTTTTTTTCGATGCAGGACCGCTGTTTTTGTCACGCTTTGTACAAAAATCGTGGTCGTTTCTCGATTTCCTGAAGTCGCCCATACAATTGTATTGTATGGGAAGACGGCAAGAAAACGAGAAGCGCCGGCATATTATACAACATGTTGTATAATACGCCGGCACCAAAAGACGGGCAGAGAAAAGATAAGCTGTGTAGACTGCAGCTCGTCTTTCCTATTGCTGTCTATAGGCCCGTAGGAACGATCATATCTTCGGCGCTTTTAAAAAACGAAAAGCGCCGAAGATACGATCGTATTCCTGTGCAGTGTAGACTAGCCTAAGACGTTCCGTGGTGGTAACCTGTAGGACGTGTGGACACAGATAGTCAGTGGCAGTGTGATGGAACAGTGGTGTGGCTAGAAATTGAACTACAATTCGTGACCAGGAGATGAACCAGAGGTTAACTAGTAACAATCAGAAGAAACTAGAAGTCAGAATTAGGAGTGGCTTAACAGATACCAGGAAAACAATACAGGAGGACAAGACAAAATCAGTAAGAAAAAGGGCTGATGTCAGTTTTTAGGATTAGTCTCTAGCATTTCCGCTACATAGCTGGCCCCAGGCAGGAAGTAGTAAAACCTAAATTTTTGTACACCCTAACGCATTGTACTAAAATGCATTAGGTTATATAAATGATCAGGCCCCCTAGTGGTGAAGTACTACAGGGACACATAAAGTTAAAGTAAAAAAAAAAAGTTTTAAACTGTAAAGAAAATAAAAAATATTAAGAGTTCAAATCACCAGCCATTTTACAAATAAAAAAATAAAATAAAAAAAAGTTACACATATTTGGTATAACCGCATCCGAAAAAGTTCGAACTATTAAAATATCACATCATTTATCCCATACGCTCAATACTGGTGAAGAAAAAAAATTCCAAACGTCAATATTGCACTTTTTTAGTCATTTCATGTCCCCTAAAAATTGGAATAAATTGAATCAAAAAAGTTGCATGTATTCCAAACTGGTAGCAATAAAAGTACACTTCAGCCCGCTCAAGTCCGCTGTAGGTGTTAGTACAAAACAGTTATTGGTCTCAGAAAATGGCTGCACCGCACAAATTTCAAAAACAGAAAATGTTTGGAATTTTTTACGATACCAAAACATAATGAAAACCGTACATGTTTGGTATTGCTGGATGTTTATTAACCTGTATAATACAGATGACACATTTTTTTTTACAGAAGATTGAACGCCGTAAAAGCAAAATACCCGCAAACATGGCGCAAGTAAATTTTTTTCACATTTTGCACCACTTAAATTTTTTTTTTTTTAGCAGTTTCCCACTATATTCTCTGGTACAATGAATGACAACATTAGACAGTAAATTTTAATAAATAAAATAAACAAAATAAAAGCCCTGATATGTCTATGTAGATGAAAAAATAAAAAAGTTATTGCTCTCGGAAGGCAGGGAGGGGAAAACTAACGTGAAAAAAATAGGCCACGTGTTAAGGGGTTAAAGTAGGATATGAATCATTAAGAGGGAAATCTATGATTGGAGACGTGTAGAGATTGACTTACATAACAGTCTATTCCATGTTCTCTGCATATATTTTAACAAAAACATAGGTCAACTGTGGTAATTATTATTTATTTATTTTAGAGCACCATTAATTCCAGGGCGCTGTACATACATAACATACACCAAACAAGTAAAATGATGAAAATAAATGACTAACTGGTACAGAGGAGAAGAAGACCCTGTCCGCGAGGACTTACAATCTACAAGGAAGGAGGGAAAAAGATAGGTGATGGGCAGACACGTTTGTGGGGGTTGGGTGGCAGCGAGATTATTGTGGGTAGTAGGCTATTCTGAAGAGATGTGTTTTCAGGTTGTTTCTGAGGCTAGTGAAAGTGGTGGAGAGTCTCGTGTTGGGGAAGTGAGTTCCAGCGTTTGGGGGAAGCACGGCAAAAGTCTTGGAGATGGTTGTGTGAGGAGCTGATAAGAGGAGAAAGTCCTGTGAGGAGCGGAGACTGCGTGAGGGGAGGCATCTGGAAATTAAGGCAGAGATGTATGGAGGGGAGAGGTTATGGACAGCCTCGTAGGTCATGGTTAATAATTTGAATTGGATTCGCTGGGCAATGGGTAGCCAGTGCCTGGAAGTGTGGTTTGAAAGACAGAGAGGAGTCAAGGGTTATCCCAAAGCAGCGGACTTGGAGGACTGGTTAGAGTGTAGAGCTGTTGACAGTGATAGAGAGATCAGGTGGAGAGATAGAGTGGGATGGTGGAAAGATGATAAATTCAGTTTTCTCCACATTTAGTTTAAGGAGACCTGAAGAGAAGAAGGAGGATATGGAAAGATAGTCTGGGAACCCGAAAGAGCAGAGTTAATATCTGGGTTGGAGATGTAGAGCTGGGTGTCATCAGCATACAGGTGGTACTGAAAGCCATATGATGCTATGAGCTGACCCAAGCCAAGAGTGTAGATAGAGAAGAGTAGCCGACCCATGACTGACCCCTGGGGGACACCAACAGAGAGCGGGCAAGAAGAGGAGGTGGTGCGGGAGCGAGAGATGCTGAATGTCCAATCAGTCAGGTATGAGAAGATCCAGGAAAGGGTCAAGTCTGTGATGCCAAGGGATGAGGGGAATTGTAGCAGGAGTGAGTGGTTGACACTGTCAAAGGCAGAGGACAAGTCTAGGAGGAGAAGGATAGCGTAATGGCATGAGGCATTAGCAGGTACTAGGTCACTGGTTACCTTGGTTAGGGCTGTTTCAGTAGAGTGGTGGGAACGGAAACAGGATTGCAGTGAGTCAAGAAGAGAGTTGGAGAAGAGGTGAGAGGACAGTTGAAGATAGATTTGTTGTTCCAAGGAGTTTAGAGGCAAATGGAAGCGGTGAGATGGGGCAATAGTTGGACAGAGAGGAGGGGTTGAGAGATGGTTTCTTTAGGATGGGTGCGATGGTAGCAAGTTTAAAGGAAGAAGGGAAAATGCCAGAGGTTAATGATAGGTTGAATAGGTGGGTCTGGGATGATAACAGCACTAAGGTCTGGGATGAGGTGGGATGGCAGTGGGTCAAGATTACAGGTTGTGAGGTTGGATTTGGACAGTAGAGAGGAAAGTTTGTCATGAGTAGGAAAGCAGGTTAAGGGGGAAGAGCATTGTGCACATACAGAGGTCGGCGGTGGGGACTGTGGGGTGAAGTTTACTCTAATGTGGTTAATCTTGTTTAACAAGTGAGTGGCAAAGTCATCTGTGGAGGGAGAGATGGGGGAGGGAGTGATGGGGGACAGAGGAGAGAGTTGAAAGTGTTGAAAAGTTGTCTAGGGTTGTGAGACAGAGAGGGTATGATAGTGGTGAAGTAATCCTATTTTGCAGAGGTGAGTGCAGACTTGAATGTGTGGAGTGATTGTTTGTATAAGGTAAAGTCGTCGGTGGAGAGGGTTTTCTTCCAGTGGCATTTAGCAATTCTACAAGCTCACCTCTGTTGTTTAGTTGCGTCTGTGTGCCAGGGTTGTCTGTTGATTTTACGGTTCTGTTGTGCGTGAGAAGGGTGACTGAATCAAGAGTGGAAGTGACTGTGTTGTTGTAGAAAGCGGTTACAGTATCTGGTTCATCAAGTGAGGCTATGGTAGAAAAAGGTGCAAGAGTTAGAGAGAGTGTGAGGGTTAAAGTTTTCTAGGTTCCTGCGGGGGTGCACCAGATGTGAGACAGGAGGGGCAGGTGGAGTGGAGATGGTGTCAGGTAAGCAGATTGTGGTCAGATATGGAGTGGGGAGAGTGGGAGATGTCGATAGGGGGCAGAGGGGGTGAAGATGGTGTCCAGGTAAGCCGACTTGTGAGTCAGAAGTCATGTGGAAGGAGAGTGGAGTGCGATAGGGGGCAGAGGCGGGTGAAGATGAGATCCAGTGTATGTCCGTCTTTGTGAGTGGCTCCAGAAGTCCATTGTGAGAAGGAAGAGGAGAGCGAAGTAAAAGGAGTTTGATGGCGGCAGAGTGGGGGGTGTCGATGGGGATGTTGAAATCTCCCATGATAACAGTAGGGATGTCAGTGGAAAGAAAGTGGAGGAGCCAGGAAGCGAAGTGGTCAAGAAGGTGGTGGCAGGACCTGGCAGTCGTTAGACAACAGCCACTCAGAGGCTGGAGGGGGAATAGATGCGGACAGAGTGCACCTCAAAGGAGGGGAGTGTAATGGAAGGTAGGGCTGGGATGGGAACAAAGGAACAGGTATCTGACAAAAGTAGGCCACCTCCGCCATGCTTGTTACCGGGGCGGGGAGTATGGGTAAATTGGAGGCTGCCAAAGAAGAGCACAGCATGGAAGGTTGTGTCAGAGGCTGTTAGCCAGGTTTTCGTCATACCAAGGAAGAGGAAATTATGTGAGACGAATAGGTCATGTATGTAGAGTTTGTTGCATATAGAACGTAGGTTCCAGAGTTCGAGGAAAAGAGAGAGGGAGCTGGTATCAAAAGAATGTGTTTTAAGTTGAAGAGGTTAAAGAAGTTTGCAGTGGTGAATCTTTTAGGAAAGGGAGAAACAATAGTGGGAATGTGCGGAGGAGGCCCTGGGTTAGGGGACATGTCCCCAGCAGCCAGGAGGAGCAGAGAGAGGGTTAACAGGTGGTATTAGGATAGACTGTAGTTTGGTTGGGTCTGTTTACTGCGGAAGGCATTGGGAGAGAGGTTGGTGGCAGTAAACAGATAAGACGGTAGAATACATGGAGAGATGTAAAGCTCATTGCCCAGCAGAGGGGTTGGGGATAGGCAATTAGTTTCAAGAAAATGGAGGTTGAGATAATGGAGGACAGGAAAAGCATAGTGTAGGAATGGTTAACAAGCTGTTAGTGTAAGAAACTTATGCATAACTGTTACCTTTTGTAATCCTTTTTCAATCCTGGTTCAATTCTGGTATTAATTCATCCTCACACTTAGAATGGCCACACTTTGAACAAGGCCACAGGGGACCATAGATCACAGGTGACCACTGAGGATGAATATATACTAACTAAAGTCCTAATCAGAAAATTAGGTGAGATAAAAAATGTGAGGGGTGGAGTCAGCTAAGTAACAGAGTGTGTGTGGTGAAGGGAGTGGGGGAAGAGGGTAGAGGAAGCTAGATTACAAGTTGAACTACAGTGTTGGCTCCATACACTCAGCAGGGGATGGGGTAGAGGAGATGGCACTGGGATAATAATTCACAAATATACCAAAGATACACATCAAAGGAAAGGACAGCAGTAACAGGATAAGGGTAGTAGTTCAGATACATACAGAGCATTGAACAGACACAGCAATGGTAGTGATGGCAGGATGATGCTGGTGGTTCAGATACATAAGCAGCATTGAACAGACACAGCAATGGGAGTGATGGAAGGATGAGGGTAGTAGTTCAGATAAATACCTGTGAACTAAAAAGAGGGTTGGTCAAGTCAGAGGGAAGGAATCTCATGTTGCTGCATAATGGGGAATTCTTGTATTAAAGGGGTTTTGCCACGAAGTGACTTACCTTACCTGTTATCTTGCTCAGACAGAAGATAAACAAATCATGCTGAGTTATGAACGCTGCATGGGGAAGAGGGAGGGGGTGAGCAGAGAGTGAGGAATAAGGGAGCGTCTCAAAAGTTAACTCAAATAATAACATTACAACAGTGGATTCGTTATACAGCAGAGAGACTAATACACTGCACTTTCTCCACAGTCTCTTCACAGCTCATTCATCTTCCCTGTCATCAGATAAGAAGTGCATACATGCAAGCGCAGCCAGGTCAGCTCCTCTGCTCCAGCTGGTCGTGTCTAATGCAAACTTTTAAGTAACTAAGGGTTTGTAAAGAAAGCCGTAGCTCTCAGAGGCTTCACTTTTTGTAATCACATATATTTAGAAAAGTGATTAAATACCCATTTTGGGGGATCCCACGTCAAGATTACTTAGTGGCAAAATCCCTTTAATTCATCCTCACACCTAGAACGGCCACATTTTGAACAAGGCCACAGGCGACCATAGTTAATAAGAAAAAGTATTTTTAATGTTCTATCCCTAAGCACACTGGTGGTAAGTGTTTCTGGAGAAGGAGCCTGTCAGTCTGGAACTCTTTTCAAACTAGTATAGGCAAGCCATTATAGTGGCATCAATGACTTATAAAAAGCTGATGATTGACTGGGATTTGCCTACAGTAACTCTGCACAATACTGACGTAGCAGGTTCAAAAGGTGGGAGAGGGAGATATTAGGGCTTGTTCACACGGAGTTTTCATGTGAATTCTTTTCAAGACGGACCTGAGTGGCGCTTTTGAAACACGCAGCGGCGATCTCTCATCTGAACGCCGCTGCGTCTTCCTAATAGCGAGCAGGGATAAAGTCACTGCTAATTGTTAAATCCGTCTTGGGGTCCGCTGTCGGACTCCAAGACTTATCTACAAAGCGCTTGTAACATGGAGTTTTCACTCCGTGTGAACAGGCCCTTACGGTGTAGGAAACTGCCAGCAGGAAGGAGATGGCACTCAGTTGATGGCTACTATTACTTTTGGGGGCAGCTAAAGGAACACATACTGGCATTCTTAATTTTATGGGACACTATAAGGGACCTCTGCTTGGCACAATTAATATGGAGGCACTATATGGGCATTATTAATGTTGGGGGCAGTATGGGCAACCTCTGTTTAGGCACAATTATTTTGTAAGAACTGTGCATGCACATGTGAGCACTATTTGTAACACACTTATTTTGGGGAAAACTGATGGTACTGTCAAAGTTGGAAACATCCTGTTGGTGACATTTATATTGGCACACTTTTAGGAATTTGGGACTCTTCTGTTGGTACAATTATTTCGTGGGCATTATTACTGGTTCAGGGCAATATCTGCTGAGCAAAATGATTTATGGTTGGCAATGTATGGCACTATTACTGTAGTAGACAATATTTTAGGGCACCACAAAGGAAGAGAACATATACATTCATAGAACCCTATAAGTTACAGGATGTTATTGTTGCATAGTGCTGTATTCAAGTGTATGCTCTATAGCATTGCATTTCATTTAAAAAGTAATATCCATCTAAGGACCACTTCTTTTAACCTTTGTACCAAGCACTGTAGACGTAAAGACCTTTCCTAGTTACAATAGATTTCCACCTTGCTCAGGTTGCCTTCCCTGTTTGACTGTTTAGGCTGTCAGAAGGAAAACAAAAAGAAAAGATATACACACACCACACACACACATATATTATATATATATATATATTATATATATATATATATATATATATATATATATATATAATAGTATATATATTAGAATATAGACATATAATATAGACAGATAGATATATACTACATTAAAAAGTGATAATTTTGAAAAAGAATAGATACCATATAATATATGATAGAATGAATTTGATACATGACTAATAGAAAGTTTGAGATAGACTGTTAGACAGACAGCTTTGAAACAGAGAAAAGAAGAACACAGTATTCAGACAGATAGATAGACAGATAGATAGACAGATAGATAGACAGATAGATAGACAGATAGATAGACAGATAGATAGACAGATAGATAGACAGATAGATAGACAGATAGATAGACAGATAGATAGACAGATAGATAGACAGATATATAGACAGATAGATAGACAGATAGATAGACAGATAGACAGACAGATAGACAGATAGATAGACAGATAGATATATAGATATATCACAGCATTAAAAAGATGTAATCTTTGGCAAAAAGAAAAAATCCCATAAAAATGAAGAATGGCCAAATTCTGAACATGACTAATAAAAGCTTTGAGACGCCCTTCTGTACCTGCTTAGACAGCAAGCCTTTTCGAACGAGAAAAAGAACGAACACAGTATTCATGCATCTATCCATGATGTTTAATTGTGGTCTACAGACTCTTTGTATTGCTTCAACTGTCTTTATCTTCATCAGCAGGACACACAAAGCTAAAATGTTTGACGATATGGCAACCTTGAACCATGACCTTCTGTAAGATATATTGCATGGGAAATTTTCTTCCACCTTTCATCTCAATGCTGCTAGAAGGTAGCTGAGTGGGTGAAGGTATTGTAGGCTTATGTATGAGGCTGTATCGCTGTTCTTCAGAATATTTGTATTTTCTGTCCTTGGTTCTTTTAATACACTGTTCCTATAATAGTCAGAGCTTTTCTGCTGTTGTGAATATGATCACCAAAAAAAACCTCCTAAAAGTATTAACTCATGATATGCTGCAAAACACCACCTAGCAAAGCACAACAAAAGTATACATGATAATACCATTAATCTCTAATAAGCGTAGGAAATGACATTGTGGCTATTTTATCATTGATTTGATAAGTGTTTTTTTTTTTTTTTTAAACTACATTGCAGTAGCAGAGATGAGCAAAATGCTTTGCTAGTATTTCAGTAAATTCACCTATCCTTTCATTCCATTTCCAGAAAAAATGCTAATTACTAATACATAGGAATTTTGTTTTACTTGTGTTTAACTCACTGGTCTCTCATTTTGGTTTTAAATGCAATTAACAGTCATGTGTACCAAAATCCCTAATGACTTAAAGGGATACCATTTTTTAGTAGGTCCTACTGCACTGGTCTAAAAAGCATAGAAGCAATATTGTTATTATACTGACCTGCACAATAAACGTAACATCACTTATACTGCATGGTCAACCACATAAATATTAAACACAAAAAACAGAATTGTGTTTTTTTATAACCTGTAACTTTTTTTTTTTTTTGGGGGGGGGGGGGGGGTCCAAATACATTATATGGTAAATTAAATGGTACCACTAAAAATACAACTTGTCTCAAAATACAGGCCCTCATATGGCTATGTTGATGGAGACAAAGTTGTGGTACTTAGAAGGTGGGGATGAAAATAAAATGAACACGTTATTGCCATTAACCACTGCATCAGAAATAACTTAAAGGCAGGTATATTAGCGAGCTACTTTAAAATTTTCAGCTATTTTAACTGTTTAAAGTGGTTGTAAAACTCAGCCATGTTGGCATGTCCCATTTATTGACCAAACAAAGTTTTTGCTTGCATTGGATTACATTAGCAGTCAGCTGTGAAAGGCTGGAACACTTTATAAATATGAAAAAAATCCCTTAAAAGGTTTTCTCACTACTCCCTACTAAGATAGCTTTTAACATAAAGGGACAGTTAAATGAAGACATTTTCTAAATACATTGGTCAGTAGATTTTATTTTAGTCATGAAAGAAGAGTGAGCAGTCATTTTATTATTAATAAAATAAAAAAGTAACATCTGTTATAAGTCAGGATCCTGTAGTGTGGAAGCATACACACGTGTCTAATAAACCATGGAGTGTTAGTCTATTCTTTCAGTGCCTTATCTTGAAAGGGTGGCATGCTGGGGAACTACAAGTCCCAGCAAGTCACAGTAGCTAGAGTTTAAGATAAGGGATTGTGTAAGTGTGTGTGTGTGTGTGTACACAATGTGAGTGTATATACATGCGTGTGTGTGTACAATGTGAGTGTATATGCATGTGTGTGTGTGTACACAATGTGAGTGTATATGCATGTGTGTATACATTGAACTTTCACTTACACGTTGCACTGTATGGCCTGGGCTGAAGGACCTGAGAGTCATGTGACATCAGCTCAGGTCCTTCAGCCTGAAAACACGAACACACAAAACCTCCAGTCTAAAAAGGCTTTTTGAGGGTGGGCGGGGCTTGGGAATGGCACTGCCCAGGAGGCGGGCACCAGGTGACATCACTCAGGAGGCGCTGACTAACTAGGGCTTATTTTTGGAGTAGGTCTTATATTTAAAGCCTGCTCCAAGAATCTGTGAAAATCAGGCTAGAGCTTATTTTTGGGTAGGGCTTATTTTTGGAAAAACACGATAGGGAAACCTTTAATGTTGGCCACAAGAATATTAAGCATGAGCCTCTTCTGGATTGCAATAAAATACTATTAACCCCCACTGCATATCAAGCTAGGCCTGATTAAACAGTTTGTGAAATCTTTGGATAAAGATGGTACTTGTTTCAACTACATCTGCTCGATATTTCCATCACTGACACATCAGAAGTTGAACAAAAGAGATAACAACAATAGAGTAGGCTCCTACCTGAATGAGGTCGCCTTGCTGATTGGCAGGTGGGCTTAAACAGTTTTGATCAAAAATGTGAACTAAGAACCTCAAAATTCTTCATGTATTCTAAGTAGCAGAAATGCTTTTGCAAAAAAGTCCTATGTTCTTTTTGATAGTTTTTTAGTGCTAGCAGTATGCTGCTGATATTGGATTGTGTTTACATGAGAAGTTGAAAGCCGGTATTTCTGATGGCCCTCAAATTAGACTTCAAATGAAAGATAAAGAATTTTTGGCTACCATTAACACCTTAGACTCAGACAGCAGAATTTTTTTTTTCTTGTAGACTAATGTAATCAGCCAGTGTAAGAATCCCTGAACAGCACTGAACTAACACAGAGCATGGGTAGTCCATAACAGTACTCAAACTATTTTTGGAAGAATAAATGTAAGTCGATAATGCCAGCAGAATGACACATTAACACATTATGCAAAGCAGATAAGGCAGTTTGAAGCTTTAACCCCTTAACGACCGCACACCGTCTTTTGACGTTGACTGGTGTGGGTCGTTCGTCTACAGCGACGTCTTTTGGCGTCGCTGTAAACTTCGGGGGTACTACACAGCCCTGATCCCAGAGCATGTCCTGCAGGCATCGGGGAGCGGCGGAAACCTCCTGCAACCCGGTGCTTTAACCCTTTGATTGCGGCGGTGCTTTACCGCAGCGCAATCAAAGGGTTCCCCTGCTCTGTCGGGTGATCGGAACACCCAGTCACCCGACAGAGCCCGGGGAACAGCTGCACAGTCAGCCCTGGGGACCTAGAGTAGCCCCAGCACTGTCTTTGTAACAAGCCAGTGACCAGGACACACAGTGTGGTGTCCTGATCACTGCCTGTGTCAGAATGACACAGATTATAATGAATTAGCATATATGAATATGCTAATACATTACTAAATGTAAAAATAAATAAATAAATAAAACAAATTGTAAAACAGTTCTCCATTCATGGGATTAAAAAAAAAAAAGTAAAAGAAAAACATAAAAAGTGTAAAAAAAAATAAATAAATATTTAATAAAAAAATAATTGTGCATAAATTACACACAAAAAAACCTACACATATTAGGTATCCACATGACCGTAATAACCTGTAGAATTAATCAAAAAAGTTATTAAGTGTGAAATGTGAATGATGTAAAAAAAAAAAAAAAAAAATTGAAAAACAATTTAAAAAAATTCTGCAATTATTTATAAGTGAACTTAAACTATTCCCCCATAAAGTACAACTTGTCTTGAATAAAACGAGGCCTCATACAACTGCGTCATTGAAAAAATAAAAAAGTTACAACTGTTGAAACGCAAGGAGGCAAAAACAAAAAAAATGTTCTGGTCATTAACTACTTTTCAGGCTTGGGAGTTAAGGGGTTAAAATGTAAAGAAATAAAAATAAAGCTACAATAAAATCTGTGAGTAGTAAATAGCCTGTTTGCTGATGGCTTCCATGTGGCAGCAACGTTTGTTTTACATAGAACAAACTAAAGTTGGAAGAAAGAACAAAAAGGAATAAAAAATACAAACATAGTAGATTTTATATTTGATGTCAAATATAAAATGTTTTATAATGTTGCAAACTCCATATGGAGCTTCACAAGCAGACAGAGAAATAAACTGACAGAAGACTATTTCTGCACTAGTTCTCTGTTCTCTATCAGACTTCAAGGACACTTCTACTCACATTTGTTCATTGTACATCAACCAAACACACACTGTTGAATGCCCTAACATATCAATTATTTCAGCTACCTTCCTTTTAAAAGAGAATTGGCAGAGAAAACTGTCTGTGCTTTATCAAATAATATATTAAGCAACCAAGAACTTTACTACAGGCACAAAAAGGCACAAAGGCATATTCTAGAAATTTTAAAATGTAACTTATGTAGAGTAATAAAAAACATATTTATCTGACTTCATGCTCTGTTTTTGCACACAATGCTACTCACCCTGCATACACTTAAAGGAGTTGTCTCATTACGAGCTTTCAGCATGTAAGTGTCCCTGGGAAGTTGAACTGATGGGCGTGCTAGCGTGTCTGTCTCTTCTTCTCCCTCTCCCCCTCCCATCAGCACACAGGCAGCTACGTAACTTCTATACAGGGGGGGGAGGGGGTTTGCTCTCAGAGTTTACCCTGTGTGTGCCTGCCTAGGTCTGTTGCAGGAGAGGGCTGATCTAGGAGTGTAGAGAGGAATATGAAGCTGTGTGCTAATAGAGCAGAGGGGATGCATGTGTTCCTATATCCCCTGCTTAGCTTACAAGTCTCCACATCTCCAGCAACAACAAGGGCAGTGTTACTATACTCAGGATGTGTCCCTAATTACAGGAGAACATAAAGTATTCACATGCCTGATTTGTATAGTATTAGTATAGTCACAGTTCCAAAGACACATCATGATTATAGTAACAGACAGGGTCACTGCTGTCACATCTATCTGTGTAGAGAGCAGGAGGAAGCAGGGACACACAGGGTTAATCCAGGACACAGACGCCAGAGTCCTCCCTCCTCCTCCCTCCTCCTCCCTCCACTACAGAAGCATTCTGTGCGGGAGGGGCTCTCTGCTCCGACCTGTCTTCAAAAGGTGATGAGTCATTCAGACCTGACAGCCAGTAAGATAGGATCAACAGGTCGGCTATATAGGATTTGAGAAGCTGATGTAGTAATACTAACAGGGCTAGCTCAAAATCAGTAGAACATTTGTAATGATCATATATTGCAAAGCTGCTTGTTTTTAAAGATCTTTAAATTAAAACCCAATCATTGTAGCGAGACAACCCCTTTAAGTCGATTTTTCTAGCCATAAATACCCCACTATTCCTTGCTCCATCACTAACAAGCACTTACATAACTGCAGTCCCCTACATGTATATATCCGCTGTAATATAATACCAACCAGTACAAGGTAACTAAAATGTGAATAGTTAGGAAGTGTAGTCACTATGTCCTCTGTCTATAAATGCACCATTACAATGGATTTTTTTCACTGCCATGCAATAGAGTGAAGTTTGCTGTAATACTCTGCATCAATAGCAGCAACAGAATCCATAGTGATTTTGTTTTTGATGCGAATTATAGGTCCATTCCACCATGTAATTTTTACATGATGTGCAAACATAAATTAAAGATTAAAGGGAAAAAAGGTATAGCATGGCTAAGAGTAAAAAAAAGAAAACTAAATGCATCACATGTGAACACTTCTATTTGGTGGGATTGTTAATAACAGGTTTATGACTATACAGTCTGTCAGTCTGTATAAGCTAACAACCATAGCATAATGAGCCATTCTGAAGAGCTCAGGGACTGGCACTGTGATAGCATGGCACTTGTTTAGCTTAGGCTACTGAAGCAAATATTAGGAGCTGCTAATGCATGCTGTAAACAGCAGTGCAGCCATGACTGTGTAAGACACCCAGCATGAGCGACTCCCATGCTAAAGAATGTAGCTTTCCATGGAGATGACATCATTAAAGCGGTCCACACCCAAGACATGTTATCCACACTTGCCAAAGTTGCCTCAAGTGTTACTCTAATCAGATATTAAAAGTTTGAGAAGAGTTCTGTCATATTTAATTCACCAAGATCATTAGAAGTGTATTGAGTGGTTCTTGAATGTTTATGAACCCTTCAGAATTTTCTATATCTTGGCATAAATGTGACCTAAACCTACATCACATTTTCACACACTTCTTAAAAGTAGATAAGGAGAACAAATCAAACAAATTAGTCCAAAATATTAGACTTTATCAAACCTTTATTTAGGAAAATGATCCAGTATCACATATCTGTGAGTGGCAAAATAATGTCAACCTTTGTTTTCAGCATCTGAAGTGACCCCTTTGTGCAGTAATAACTGTATCCAAGTGGTTCCACTTGGCTTGGAGAAATTTTAGCCTATTCCTCTGCTGAAAATGACTTCAAGTCTTTTGTGTTGGTGGGCTTCTTCCCATGAACTGCTCACTGCATGTCCTTAAACTTTTTTATTGGATTAAGGTCTGGACTATGATTTGTCCATTTTAAAACTTTAACTTTATTTTTCATTCTTTGTTAGAATAACGTTGTCTTGCTGCACGACCAACTTTCTGTTAAGATTCATCTCATGGACATATGTTCTGACATTTTCCTATAGAATATTCTGGTATAATTCAGAATTTATTGTTCTTTTAATGAGGACAAGCCATCTTGGCCCGATACAGGCAAGACAGCCCCAAACCATTCTACTAACGCCACTGTGCATCACAGATGGTATGAGGTTTTTATGCTGGAATGCAGTGTTTTATATTCTTCAAACATAACACTTCTCATTTAAACTAAAAAGCTCTATTGTGGACCACAAAACATTGTTCCAGCAGCCTTCTGGCTTGTCCAGGTGATCTTTAGCAAATTCCAGTCAGGAAGCTATATTCTTATAGAGATCAGCGGCTTTCTCCTTGCAATCCTGTCATGTACACCATTACTATTTAGTGTCATCCTAGTGGATCAGAAAAATGGGCTAATCACCTAATGGATATTAGTTTTGAACAAACTTGCAAAACATACCTCCAATGATGTGCTTTTTTAATAGATGATCATGTGCATGTGTTACTTATGCGCTATAGGCTTTTCAGTTCCATTTTGGGTGTTTATGGATATACATATTTATTAAATTTTTCATCTTGTATTTTTTAATCATTCATAAAGTATAAAAAAATTTATATTGCGTTTTGAGCGCATCATTGGAGGTTTCCTTTGTGACCTAGTGGAATATTATTCATCTTGCTGTTGGCATAATTTGGTTGGTTGACCACTCCTGTGGAGGCTAATAACAGTCTGGAATTTCCTTAACTAATTCACAATCTGTCTACCTGGGGATGTGGAAACCTTTTCTAACTCGATGAGAATCAACAACTGTTTTTCTGAGGTCCTCGAAAAACTCATTTGTTTGTATTATAAAACACAAACATGTTCTGAAGATCAGACTTTGATACATCCCTCTTCTTTAAATAGAACATGTCATCTACTCACTCTTGACTTCATCGAAATCAATGAAAACTGACTCTACTTACACCTTTAAACTTTTGCTAGCCCTAAACGTTCACATACTTTTACCACTCAGAGATATGTGACATTGGATCATTTTATTCAATAAATTAATGACCAAGTCTTATTTTTTTTTTTAAATCATTTTATTTGGTTCTCTTTACCTACTTTTAGGAAATTAATTAAAATGTGATGTAGTTTTAGGTCAAATTTATGCAGACATATAGAAGACTCTGTACGGTTCACAAGCTTTCAAGCACGTGTGTGTGTGTGTGGTGTGTGGGTGTGTGTGTGTGTGTGTGTGTTATATATATATTATATATATATATATTAAAACACACACACACACATATATATAATAATACAATCAATTATACGATCAATTAAGTTAAGCAACATAAAATCTGGCAAGAAAGTATCTGACAAACTTGACTGGTTCCTAATCTTTTCTATAATTGGCCACACTCTGATATCACCTACTAAGGATTGGGCTTACCATTTTAGACAATACCCTTTACAGTAAGAGATTATGCAGCTTTTTTCTTGTGACTGAGTCTGTATAGGTCTTCATGGTTTGGGTGGCCAAGACGACATAAAATACCTTTTCTACCCAAACTACTCTACCTCTTTTTCTGTGCTACTGTACATACTGGTGTAGCTGTTACACGGCTTTGAAATAGTCTTTAAAAAGCACTGCGAGAAGCAAGCAGTCATATCCTACTGGTATGCTAATGATAGAGTACACTACTTTAGTTTAGATACTAGGTAGTCACTTTGAATAAACACAAAAATAATTATTTGCTGATCTCATCCTAACAACAAACCTACTGCTCCAAACCTTAAAGTTAGCCATTCAATGTATGGCATGCTTTGCCCAAACAAAATCTGAAACCAATACCAACACCCATATTCCAATTTGTGGCATTCTTTATACAATTTAAGTTTTAAGCAGAATGTCTTTTAATGCTACCGTTTGTGAGGTTATCCATAGAAGAAGTACTAGGAAGTTTAATCTAGTTCATACTATTCACTTGTAAAGTGTAAGATTCCAGTAGTAGGTATATATTAGAGGGTTGTGGTAACTGCTGTTATTTAATATCTAACAAAAGGTTCATGAAAGTTAATGATTTTAAGCAAAAGCAACTGTAATAGAGAAACTAATCAATCATTACATTTTAATGTGTAAAATGTCCTGTATCAAACAAATCTCATAAATGACTAGGTAGCATAGAAATTTGGAGTAGGGGCGTCGCTAGGACATATTATCCAGGGCTTGTGTCCCAGATAAAACCGCTGCCCCAAACCTGGTTTAGAGTTGAAAACTACTATTGCTGCGGGACACAACAGTAAACTGTGCAGTTGCGCGAAGAACTCACTTCTGCCTATGCTTTGCTGGAAAACTAAAGATTCTAAGATTATTATGTGGTAAATTCTGCAGAGACGAGTCATGGCTGTGAGAAGTCATCATGGCAGTCTAGGTTAAATGGAAAAAAACTAGGGGAATATCACTACTTCGATCAGAAAATATGTCACCTGTTAGTTACTGGCTGTAACTACACTATAAATACTTATATGTCTGCAGAGTCTGTGTACAACTGGTAGTCACTATGTGGTGCTCTCACGTGGTCATGATCTGGCTGTATTATTGTATTAATTCTAATGGTAGAATTAGATTTAATGGTCTTAGTATTGTGGGATTCTTTAGTAACAGTATGAGGGTAATATGTGTGGTATATCTGCTCCAAGCATAGGTGTATTATTTGGTGACCATATTATTTAGAGGTATTACACAATTATACAGAAATTAGTGGTTTTGAAAAGGCAATTTTGTTAGCGCTGATTTTTATTACAGTGTACTGCTGAGTTAATGGGCAGGATCTATGTGGAATAAGTGTAAGATTAGTGACAGGAACATACGCTTTTTTTTCTCTATAAAAAAACATGCCACAGTTCACAATGTGTAGTGAAAAATGCTGTGTGAACCCAGCCCTTCTGAGTAAACTATAATAAAGAGGGCTATAATAAATGCATTTATTACAGTAAATTGTAATAAATGCAAGCTATGTTTTTCAATCTGTACTAAATGCATTATCATACAACATATTCCCACAGCAGATACTGCCTGTAGATACCTGTTTCCGTGAACGTGGGAAGCACAGAATGCAAAGCTATAATGAAGCAGTGTTGGGTCTACGACAGACCCGGTCTCAGCATGGTCAATAAGTTCTTTGAGATAGCAGAGATGACGATGGCAGCCGCGCACACCATACCGTGCACAATATTCATCTAGTACAAAAACTTGACCAGGACTGAACCAACCCTGCAAAAAAGGAGAAAGGATATAATTATTGTGAAGCCACACAGATCAATAGATCAAAAGGATCAATCAGTCTACAAATCAAACATTTCGTATTGATTGGATAAGAAACTTACAGATACTTCAATAACATACCAAAATTGTAACAAATAGAACAAAACAAATGCATGAAAAATATACAGACCGTGTCGGGCATGTCATAATACAATGCCTTACATATAGAAAAAGAATCAACTTAGTATTATAAAGGTTTTAAACCAACAAAGTTGACTATACAACATAGGTCACTGAAGGTACAAACATTGTATAATGAAGAAATATTAAAGGGCTTCTGTAGGAGATGGAAACATTTTATCCTCACAAAACACAAAATGAAAATAGGAGTTATCCCAGGCACTTTTACATTCACTACTGGAACTTTGTTCTAAACATCTATCACTCTTTCAGTTAAAAGTGTTTTCCCATGATTAAAAATGTACTGCACAGGTCACTCACAACAAGCAGCAACCGTGTACAAGAATGAGGAAGGTTGAGCTTGTGGCAATATTCCCCATTCTCTTTTATGGGAGTTACAAATCTAGCTGAGCACATTCACTAAGTTATAAATGGAAGTGCTGCCCTCTTCATTCTCATGCACAGTCAACTCGCAGCTAGCTGCAAGCGACCTGCACAGTGTATTTTCATTCATGGGAAAACCCACAAATTTAATGGTTTTTAAAATATTGCTTCTGATCTTGCCCTCAACTAATTCCAGATGTGTCCTCTTGTTTGTCCTTCCTGAGCCTTATATACGTCTTTCATATCTTTAAATGTGTCAGTTATAACCATTCTTTTCCATATAAATGATGTTCTCCTCCAGGCTATACAAATTAGGTAAGGGATGAAATTAGGTCAGTGATACTTAGGAGCTTATCCATGGTGCTTATTGTCTGGTAGGTCTGTACAGTTTGTCAATCTGAAGTGCTTCAATCTTTTCGTGTGACAAAGTTTTATCCTAGCTGTATGTTCTTGGATATAGAGCAAGGGTTCTCCTTTTTTATATGTATATTTGTGGTGCTCATAACAAACTGGAGTATTTTATGTGTACAGAAAAACCTACAGTATTTGTAACAAGAACAATAGGCAGGGATATACTGGACAAGAGCTATGTATTGTGCTATTTTATGGCCAGCAAATGTCTAGACACTATGCATGTTCACTGAATGTGATACTGATAACATATACCCAGCTCACCACATCCCCTGAAATAGTCATGGCAAACCCATAGGTTCAGGCCATACAAGACTGATGGAGAACAACAATCAAGGATCACTTGACTCCTCCCCTTGAAAAGAATAAAGCAACATTGCTACCACTGTTCAGGTGTAGACTGAAGTGAACTGTACATCTTCCTCCTAGAACTCAGGTAAATATTTTAACATAAATATAAAAATTGAATAGTAGATAAAGTAAAGCAATTTTCTGTATGACCCCCTAAACATCACAACTAGCATAAAACAACATTTTTACACTAAATTAAACAATTGCAGAATCACTTAAAAATAAAACAGGATTGCCCTGGAAAAACCAATTTACGACTCTCAGTTCTTCCGTAAGTTAAAGAACCATTGGATTAGACAAAAACAATACATTAAACAGCTACTAAACAGAATTTGTATACGGGCTATAAATTTAATTCTGACAGTACCATCTCATGGGGAAGGTATATAAGAAGTCACAAGAAAAAATAATTAGATAATGTTCCTTTTGGGAACCATTAAGATCTAGGAATCTACCACCACCAGTATTTCAGGGCTATAAAGGACATTCTTCTTTAGCAAAGTACACTGGTTTGCTTGTTTGAAAATGACCTATCTATAGAGGCTTGTAACACAAAAGTAAAAGAAACTGAGAAATC
This sequence comes from Phyllomedusa bahiana, assembly GCA_025379985.1. Taxonomy (NCBI): domain Eukaryota; kingdom Metazoa; phylum Chordata; class Amphibia; order Anura; family Hylidae; genus Phyllomedusa; species Phyllomedusa bahiana. The sequence continues at coordinate 130,069 of JAODAL010004140.1, forward strand.
TACACATGGAGGCTTGTAACACTTCAATGAAGTATAAAATATCAATAAAAGGCTACTTCTACAAAGTAGTCGCAAATCTATTACTCCCTACCTCAGGCTAACATAGCAGACCTTGGGACCTTGACTACATAACCTGCATTGCAGGTGGGACAATAGATGACAAAGGGAGAGATATTCTTCTGTAAAATGGCTTAGATACCATAGTTGGGACATAGCAGACAGGTGCTTGCCATATATCACAGTCGGCACCTGCGCATTTATGGAGTACGTCAAATTTTGAGATGGAATTAAACAGATATTGATTAGTAGTGATTTTTTATATGTGCTAGGAAGTTAACAAAATGTTTTTCCAAAGCTTGTTTGCTTAAACATACATTCTCAAATAAGTTCAAAAACACATTTTAGTTGTGGGAGAAATACAAGATATCACATTCTATTTTACACTTTGCCTTGTAGTCATATCAGCAGATTATAAACACTTTCTTTTTTTTTTTTAAACAGTTTTACTAAGTATATATTCAAAAACTTTAATACCTTAGTGCAAAATGAATAATTTCCACCAGAGTGTCAGGAAAGCTCACAAATATGTTAAATCTTCTTTTCAGGACCCCCTCTAATAGCCATGGAGGATGGAGAAGCCAATGCAAAGTGGCGTTTAGGAGCTTTCGAAGACCCAGCATAACCATCATTATATGAATGGATCCTATATGATACTAAATTTCTCTGGCTGTCTAAAGCTTGCCTGATTGGTTATTAACAGAGGGTCTAAGCTATCATACCTACTCTGTTTCGTTAAATGCACTGTTGAGACAACACACTATCAACCAAAAGATGGTAGTGTGTAAGCTTTTAACATTACAGTTTTGGCAAAAGTCTATTACTCAACTACAGTATTGAGTAATAAATCGGCAATCTTGTGAGCTGAACCTTCACTTTGAGGTTAATTAACCAAAATTCTTAAAAAATAAAATGCCCCGTTACCAAGTTGTGAAGAATATTACATTTAAAGGGTATTCCTATCTCAGACATTTAAGGAATATAAACAAAAAATGTCAAAATGTCGGACAGATGATGGTCCCAACTATGGAACCTGCAACTATTTCTGGAACAAGATTCACCTGACCCCTGTCCTGCCTGGTGCTGTGGCAGATGCAAGCAGAGAGTTGTCCACACATGCAAGACTCTATTCATTCAATACTATAGGAGTTCTGAATATAGTCAAGCATAGAAGCGAATCGGAAGAACCATATATGAGTGATCCTCTCTCCATTCACCCATTCACATAGGCTGCGGCACCAAGCACGATGGAATAGGTGGAATTTAGTGAATCCCTGTTCTGGAAATATTTGCAGGTTCCAAAGGTGGGACAAGCAGCTTTTAAAAAAAATAACTTTTTTTAACATAAATATTTAATTATCTGTAATACATACCAGGCAAGAATAGGAATCATTTAACCTATGTTTCAATGTTTGCTGCTGAAGTACTTCAAAAAGGTCCGCATGATCATTTCTGCAGGGATTAGCAGAAATAAACTCATCCATTCCATGTCTTTGTCCACGATCTGTGCCTGCACAAAAGAAAAAAAACAACGCTGTACAATACAAAGCCAATCTAGGCAAAGGATGAATGCATGCATTGAAATATTATATTACATTTACACTTTTTATATGCTTCAATTCAAAAACTGATCATCTAGTGCTTAATTCACTGACAACTTGATGATGTGACCTTGATGTATTTCAAAGCACTTAGCAAACATCCAGGCAAAAAAAGAAAATGGTCTGAGAAACAGCTCTACCACATTGCACATTTTCACCCTTCTATTGTGCTGCGTGGAAATATGTCTACAGCAGTGTGAATAACAATATAAAACCACATTCATCACAACTAGCAATCTACTTTCCAAATGGCAAACTGGAGCAGAAATGAACATGTTAGCAAAAGGCAGGTCACTTACAGTCTTTGTTTTGTGCTATGCTTTTAATGAGACAAACCTTGGTAGAGTAATGGGAAGTGTTGCATATAGCAACAAAAAAGCAATTTATAACCTTCAAGCTAAATAAAAAAATAGAAAAGAAATCAGAGCTGTAAATTCTGAGAATACACAACTTCTCCATATTGGTTCGTCTTAAATGTCAGTCGAAGGACCAAATGCATTGTTCTTCATAGATACATCTTCCAACGCCTTTGGACCCCGCGGGTTTATCAGAAGAAGAGTTGTGCCGATTGCTTTCATTAATGGTATGTTTTGTTAAAAACATCCATGTGGATTATCCACCACAAATAGACAGAAAACGCTAAGAGGGTTAGTTTTCCAACAAAACATTAGCTCGGTTTGATACCAAAGTTCATATTGGGTGAGCAATCTGCTTACATTCATCTTAAAATGCCCTATACAAAGGGGCTCCAGACTCTTTGTTCCCTAAAATTAAAATGTCTCTTTTTTTACATTAGTTATCACAAATGTACTTCCCTAAGTGTACTGTTGAGACACAACACACTACCAACTTAAGGTTTCTAAAGGAAAGAAGACAAAGACTTATTGATCAACACCAATTACAGAATCCGGACCCACATAAAACTCCATATTGATCTGTGGCCATGATGCTAACATAATCAGTCACATTGAGAAATCTAGCCCCAGATCATATTGATCCATGTCATGTTCAGCAGCCAACTAGATTTGCAGATGGGAGAATTATTTCATTCAAGCTGAAAGATGTGCAGCTTTACATTTTTCAGTGGAAATCTTTACTAATTCAGATCATATGGTTTTTCACTGTCAAGGCAATAGTCAAATTCCTTTGACAGTATGAAATGCGTTTATATGCTAGTATCAAAGCGATACAGAGGAAATGAAGCTTTTAGGACATGGAAAATGTGATCTTTACAGAAGTTATCAACTAGAAAAGTTACATAGTATCTTTTTAGGCACATCGGTATTGAACAAGAATAAAGCATAAAATAAAAAGTACACCTATCACAAAGGTTTTTTAAAAAGTACTGGATTTAATTTATTGTGAGCCAAAAAATAAAGCAAAAAAAAAAAACAACAACAATATAATTGAAACATGGAAGTCATAGATTAGATGTGTGAAGCACAGGTGATAGCAGAATCACAAAAATAGCTATGCAAAACTATATAGATACATGTTCAGTAATACAGTTAAAAAGCAAGAGTGCTCAACATATAATGGTCAAACTATGTAACATGTTCTTTCGAATGGCAAGCGTTTATATTTGGTAAAAACATTAATATCAGGGTATACAACAAGAAAGTAACTTTGAAGATGATGTAATATATTTATAAAGATTTAGCGGTTTAGCTGTAGGGAGTGCTGAGGCAGCAATTACACCTAGGTCGTTGAGTCTAAAGGAGCTCAAAGTCCTAAATACCAAAAATAAACCAAAAGGTCTATTGGTGCTTACCACTCCCCACACCATTAACTCTTAAGGGAATACATCCTGGTTCTATAATCCACTTGTATAGAAGAAATGTGTACAAGTGAACTGATGACCTGCAGTGGTAATTGCACCCAAGACTTGAAAAATATATCAGTACATATAAATCCATATAAAACAAAAAAATCTTTATTTGTTCATACAAAAGTACGGTAAAAAGCAGTAAATCCTATAAAGCTAAGCTCAACGTCCTCTCTGCCACATGAAAAGCCACCAGCATTATAAATACAGTAGTAGATGTTACATAAGGGACCCGGTTAAAAACTTTGCACTGAGTCCATAGAATCTCAATTTTGCCTCTGTAAAGATTCATTGGAAAAGGGATTGAGGTTTCTATACAGAAATACAATAGTACGAAAACTGGTCATAAAATCAGCTCATCTTACTTGGTTGAGAAGGCTCCACATGAGCATTCGTTCCTCTGGGATTTGATTTCAGTGCATGATTTGAAGCAATAGGTTTATAAGATTGCCCTGTTGCTCTGTATATTGCCTGCACCCACAGTACTCTGTCCTGTTCATCATCACTGGCAAAGACCACTGTGTCCCCTTCTTTAACTGCATTGAAAAACCACCGACCTCCCTGGAGACCTGCTAATATGAAACAATAAAAAAGTGTTTGCTAATCATATTTATACCATAGTATTTAGAACGTTTACTGATATGCATGATTTTCCTGCTACATTTTTACGCTCATTTTATCTTTATTTCATTGAAATATTGCTACTTGAAGAAAAAGAATCACTTTTCACAGATGGCTCACATGTCCAAAAAGAGCACACATGAACAAGGAGACAAACCATTTAAAAGACCACCATTCCCGATACCTCTGCCAACAGGGGGGTTCCCACATTGCACTTTGATGACATATTGATAGGATTTGCCATTGAATTCTATTAGGTTCAGGTCTCTTGGTCACCCAAAAGCGCTGGTTCAAAACAGAGAGCTGGTCTGTTCTATGGGAGTTCTGAAAATAGCCACACTCACCACTCAGCTGAACTTGGAACTCACATAACACAAAATGGAGAGTTGTGAGCAAGCAGATTTCTGTTCTGAGCTGTCGCCTTCAGAGACCCGTTCCCAAGATTGGTGCAGGTCCAAGAGGTGAGACCTGCCCCTATCAGACTTTGACAGGAAGTCCTATCAACATGTCATCCAAGTGCGAGGTTCTTGCTAAATACATTTATGGAGCATTTTCTTTTTTAACTCTGTATTGTGCTATCCCTCTGTATTTTTTCTAGAAACGTATTACTGAATTGGGCAGCTGGGTGTTACCAATTGGGGTGTGTCCCTGCAGAGCTTAACATTGTCCAATCAGTGCATGCAGGAAAAAAAACCCCATCGAAAACTGTAATAGTGCCACACAACTGAGTCAGTAATACATTTCTCGAATGGAATAGCAGAGGAACAGCAGAACAAGTATTTACTAAAACAGACTTGTCAGGAGAAGTTATAGGCCCTCCATAAGAATAGATATACTGTACTTTAATAGAAACAAAAATCTTTTTGGCTGTTAAATCCCAATCTCCTCCATTCCCTGTGTTGATGTCTATAAGCACAACATATTCATCGTTCTTTCTCAGAAGCTGCAGCGCTATCACTGGAGCCTGCCTAGAAAATCAAACTGTTGGGCACTATGCACTCACTGATGCAGATGCTGGCAGTCAACAGACACTTCCTGTGCACCCACATGCTTTCTCCTGCTGCTTACGGGTATTCCCATATACCTGTCCCCTTTAGTTACTATTTGCACATACCTTTCTTTTATTTCCTTTATATAATATGATTCCCTTACTCTCTACAACCCATACTTGGAGTAGCAGCTTTACCTCATACCTTTGTGCCTCTTCTGACCATGTATACGTCTTCTTTTTTTGAATATCTCTACTCTTATGTATACCATCACTCACTCATTGCCATTTATCTTTATCCAGTGCCAATCCTGCTTTCATCTTGATATATTCACCATTGCTTGACCTACTGTATTCCTTATATCTACTAAGGTTACTACATACTCTAGTCCTTTGCCTTATGTACTCTATAATACTACCTTTTCCTTATCCATGCCCACCTTTCTATATATCTTTCTTACCTTTTTGAGCTGCATATATTATCCTGTACAAACCACCCCCCATATTACACCTCTCTTTTCTCCCCCTATTCCACCGTCTCCTCCCTTCCCCTTCCTCTCTGCATGTTTCTTCTTGTCTGCTTACAATGAGGCACTAGTTTTGTATTAATTATTTTCCTTTATGTTCCTTCCAGATGTCTTTTGTGACAAACGTCTAATCTTATGGCATCTATTGTTTCACTGTAACCTTTATACACAATGTTCCTTGTAAGAAGTATCTGACTATTTTTGTAAAAAAGAAAACACTACTATTATTTGCATTATACCAGAATTGGTGTGCCGTGGTTCTCTACTAATATGTTATTTGGTCAAATTTGACCTTACCACTGAGCACCCAGCACCTAGATGTGCATTACCCTATAACCTGCTAGACTATGCATTAATTAACCCTATCCTAGACCACAAGAATTACAGAAATTAATACTCTTAGCTTACCATTATCCCTTCAAATAAACTAGAACACCGATGAGGATTATAGAACCCCCTCACTACTGTAGACCACTTAATACTCTGGCATTAACCCTTAAAAGGTGTTTTCTTGGCACTCAAAAAATGTTTTCAAATGGCTTGCCCGATTCGTCATTCTTGTCTCTGGGATATGTTCTGTGCTACTTTGTGTTTTTCCAATTGTGTATTTAGCTTCTCTTTTCAGCAGCCATGCAGCAGTATTTCATGATTGGGACTACATGCTTCTCTTAGCTCTGTAAAACTACAAGCCCCAATATCCTTTGCTGTTTTGTCAATTTTTCACTCTCCCAATCTCAGTGCATACCCCAATACAGAACAACTCAGGAAGCTCACAGAAAATGTGTTAAAAAAACATTATAAAAGTGCTTAATTCTAGGACACATATTATTAACAATATTTTGCTTTTCATTCTACAACCTATTTAAATATGCTAGACACTAGATCACCAAGAATGTGAAAATTAAAGGGGTTTTCTCATCATGCAGTTTCACAGAGCCACAGCCAACTTTAGAATCACACTTCCTGGTTATGCTGTGGGTGGGTCTATAGCAGTGATGGCATATCAGTTTTGCTATTGCTAGCTGATCGTGACACAGCGACATGACTACTGGAGGTCTGTAAAGTGTAGCGTACAAGACTACAGAGTTCTAGAGAATGAAAGCTTTTCATTTAGTTAAGTAAACAAACGCTGTTGCTAGAGACAAGACTCTGCAGCGAGTGACTCTCCATGGTCGGTCAGACTGACTGATGGTAACTTGGAGTGAGAGAGCAGGGAGAGGTGGTCATAAGAGGAGATAAATTCTTCTTTATCTCCTGACCAAAGCAAAATCAAAACAACTATGTATTCGGTAATAGTTTTCATTTACCTTTCCATACATGCTAAAAGCCAATTACACTGTTCTACAAATTGTCAAATGTTGTCAGTTTTAGTTATGAAATGAGCCTTTTCTTAATGATTTTCACCTCCTGAATTCAAATCTGACAATGAAAATTTTTAGTTGGCTCTTGTTTCTATATTAAAGAGTTTATCTTTTACTGCTACTTATCGTTAGTGCATAAAAGTTTCAGCACTTTGAAACATTATTATTTTTGCAAATATAATGATGCAGAATATTATGTTATGCCAATTGTCTGATATTTATTTAGAAGACGCTTAGCAACAATTCAAATAACTAAAATCTGTCTAAACACTATTGTGAATTATAAGCAGTTACAGAAATTGCACTACAAAATTTGGTCCTCATTCAGTGACACCTCATTTTTGTTTGTCTCTTGCACTCCTGCATCAGATCATCTCTTACAACTGTCCAAAAGTAATCTGCAAGCCATTCCATTTTCCTTGACATCCTTTCTCCATAGCTGCAATATCTCTCACCGTGCTCGTCGCTCACTGCTCTGTAGTTTAGTAGAAAACGGTCTGGATGCGAATGTAAGAAATTAATCTTAAGAGCCTTTTACTGCCAAGGTTCCTATGTGTTTTGAGGAAATTTTCCACCAACTCTTCATAGCTATCTGCTCTTGAGTTTTCCAAAAGTTAGCATTCACATTAGTGGTAGCTACCAATGCAGTCTTTTCCTTGCACTGCAACAAACGGAGAAACTCCTCATCTTGAAGAAGCTTATGAATCTGAGGTCCAATAAAGAATCTTTTACCTTATCTTTGCTTCACTCAACCTTGGAAATTTATCAATGAGACACTTGAATGTTTTTGCATTTTAATCCATTGGCTTTACAAAGTTCTTTAGCAGGCCTAACTTGATATGCAATGGTGGTAACAAAATCTTATGTGGGTTAACAAGTGCTGGATGCAGGATAAGTTTACTCCCTGACTGATATAAATGTCAGAGAGGCCAGTCTATTTTTTGGTAATGATATGCTCTTGCACAACTATCCCACTCACACAGAAAGCAGCAGTACTTTGTGTATCCACCTAAGTAAGGCCTCGTTCACACGGCTTATTTCAGAACGTATTTACAACGGATTTCCGATGTAAATACGTTCTGAAATCAGTTGAAAATCAGTTGCAAATAAGTGTCACTAAGTGTGGCACGTATTTGTAACTGATTTCCCGACGGATTCACCATCTACAATCATTGTAGGTGGTGAATCCGTCCGGAAAGAATTGACATGTCAATTGTTTTTCCGTCCGGATTGCCGTCGTCAATCCGCGGCGGCAATCCGGAACGGAGTTTTGCGTCGTGTGAACGACGCGCCGTATTTTCTATTGAAATCAATAGAAAATAGGCTGTGACTTATTTCGGACGGATTTGCCAAATCCGTCCGAAATAAGCCGTGTGAACGAGGCCTAAGAGTGCAATCACCTTTAATGGGGTCACAAATGTTGGTCATAGTTCAGGCACCTCAACAACTGTTTCATGTTGTCTTAAGTTTTAGCATAACCAACTGGAATTAAAGGTAGCTCATTGACATTACGCACCAAGACGGCTTTTAGCCTTGTTTTGGATTAATCGATAAAGAGCCTCCAATCATCTGGATGATGACTTATCTTCAGAGCTTCCATTAAACTGTTGATTTTATTGCATGCCACAAGATCGCACTACATGAAGAGGTATTGGACAAGATCTTATTACGGTTGTGAAACAAAGAAATCCGAACATCGCCTGCTAGGAGATACCACTGCTGTAGCCTGGAACCTAAGAGCTCAGCTTTTCACTTGAGCAGATCCAAATCGCTTGTGTTATAAGCTGTAATTCAGTTAAAGTTGCTGACAGAAAATCTGGGTCGTGAGGAAGAAGCTTCATGGCACCAAGTGCCCTCTTCTTCCTCACTTGACTCGAATGAAAAGGTTTCTGGTGCTTTTGGAATTGGCAGCTCTTCTGTACGTGGTACTGGGCGTATTGCAGAAGAAATGTTTGAACATTGTAAAGTCCACTTCTTCTTCTTCCTTGAAACTCCCTTCCTAATGGGGGGCACCATGCAGAAATAGCAATTGGTAATGTGATCGATTGGCTCTCTCCAGATCATTGGGATTGTAAAAGGTATAGATTGCCTCTTCCCATTCCCATGTAACCACTGGATAAGATGTGATGCACATCTATTGTAGCATGTGTGTGAAGCTCAATCTCCTATTCTGCAGCCAAAATACAGGCTGTACATTTTCCTTATCACAGTAGTAAAGTTTCACCTTTGTGACACAAAAGTGACTGCCGCATATTAAAAGCGTGTACAATATGAAAGGTGACAGTAATTACAACCTCCTCTGGATCTTGAAAATTAGAGCCAATTAGCAAATTTAAGCATCATATTCGTTTTCAAAATTGGTTAAGTTCAACTCATTTCGTCTCTGAACCAATTTGTCTGTAGAAAAGAGATATTGTTGTGAGAAAACCCCTTTAATCATAACACTTGAGTTACACACAACTATTAACTGCTAAGCCATCTTATACCATCAACAAAATAAAGGGGTTTTGCCACTTTGCAAAAATCCTTTTCCAAGGCCAGCTTGTAGTGCGCAAACTCGATCACAAAGCGGCAGGGCTTAGAGACACCCTGCCCCATAATTAGTGATTCTAGGAAGTACGGGGTGTTCCCGGACATAGTTACATAAGTTTGGGGGCATTCCCAGGCAGGGGTGTTCCCGGACATAGTTACATAATTTGTAACAGTTTGGGGGCATTCCCAGGCAGGGGTGTTCCTGGGCAGTCTGGGGGCATTCCGGGGTGATTTTGGTCCCCACCTCTGTGCATTTTTGACCGAATATATGGGATAATAAATATCAGCAAAGTTATGAATTGACCGAAGAATTCAGTTACCCGACTGAGGATCAGTGTAATCCACTGTGTATCCCTCCAGCTGCATTAGTTCCTGGGGTTCTGCTTTCTTTTCTCGGTAGCTACACATAGCAAATGTGTATTGACTAACCTGTTTAAGAAGATACATATTATCAGCATAAAACCAGCATAAACCGTACAGAGGCTTGCCTGAATATTTAACATTTAATATAGGTTTAAGTTGAAAATACTCATAGTTGCAACATATTTATTCTAGTTGTTCTGCACCGCCAGTAGCTACCTGTTCCTGTTTACAAATGAGATTTTATATGACTGCAGTGAGCAACTTCAGCCCACTGCTATGCTGTGACATCCAGGCTGACATTACACTATAAATTGGTGACTGACTGCTGCAATCATGTGAAAGGAGGTTTTATGATCATCATGTCATTGCACATGGATAGTAAACAGGACTGGTGGTTTAAGACTAGCATAGAATTACTAAGTAAGTATATAGTAGAAGAGTGAAGAAATCAGGCGATACCTTTTAGAGGCTAACTGAGTATATTTGATGGTGAGCTTTCGAGAGAACTAGCTCCCTTCTTCAGACATGATGATATACAAGAAATTGAAAATTCACAGGCTTTTTTTACACACAAGACATGGACCTTCAAAGGATCTTAGAATTCTTAAACATAACAAAATGCAATATAAGCAAACAAGTCATTTACAACAGGTCAAAACATTTAAACTATCTGGAAACTTGTGAGGCATGACAGAGGGGTCAGTAAATCTGCCGTCTTATCTCACAGCCAATCACGTGTAATTTTTGGCCCATCACAGTTCACATATATTTTGGGACATAAAACTAGCATGGATATTTAACCCCTTTTGCAGAGTCTGAAATTTTTGCATTAATTTAAATTCCCATTCCTTTCTCTCCCTCTGCGTCTTAAAGTTTCCCATTAAAACCACAATCTTCAGATCTTCAATACAGTGGTCCTCTCTGGAGAAGTGTTGTGCCACTGGAAGATCAGTTCTGCTGTTATTAATAGTGAATCTGTGGGAGTTCATGCGCTGGCTGAGTCTTTGCCCTGTTTCCCCCCACATAAAGGCCTGTGGTCGGGCATTGCGCACACATAATCAGATACACCACATTGCTAGACCTGCAGGAAAATGTCCCCCTAATTCTGTGCACCTGCTGTGACTGTGGGACAGGTACACTGTCAGCAGTGTGGATGTGCCTGCAGGTCTTGCACCTGTTCTGCAGGCAGGGTGAGGTGCCATTTTCAGTTGGGGCCTTCAGGGCGCTCCGGACAATAATACGCCGCAGGTTTGGTGGTTGCCGAAAGGAAAGGAGAGGGGGGACTGGGAATATGTCTTTGAGTCTATTGTCTCTATGTAGCACAGGTTGAAGTTCCTTGGCAAACTTTCGTAGGATCTCCAGCTGTGGGTTGTAGGTTACAACTAGGGGCACTCGTTCTTCCTTCTGGGTCTCTTTGTACGTGAGCAGACTGTCTCTGTTGATGGCGGCCGCTTTGCTGATTTGATTGTCCGTCACTTTTGGTTTGTATCCCAATTGGAGAAATTTTGTCCTCAGATCCAGGAGGTGTTTGTCCAGGTCTGTCTTGTTGGAGCAAATACGATTGTACCGTATAGCCTGGCTGTAGATAATGGATTGCTTTGTGTGCTTGGGGTGGAAGCTGTCATTCCTGAGGTAGGCCGTTCTGTCTGTGGGTTTGTGGTACACTGATGTGAGTAGCCGGTGTTCTTTGATGTGTATTGTAGTATCCAGAAAGTGGATTTTGCTCTCTGAATAGGTAAGCTTGAGGTTGATGGAAAATGGCACCTCACCCTGCCTGCAGAACAGGTGCAAAACCTGCAGGCACATCCACACTGCTGACAGTGTACCTGTCCCACAGTCACAGCAGGTGCACAGAATTAGGGGGACATTTTCCTGCAGGTCTAGCAATGTGGTGTATCTGATTATGTGTGCGCAATGCCCGACCACAGGCCTTTATGTGGGGGAAACAGGGCAAAGACTCAGCCAGCGCATGAACTCCCACAGATTCACTATTAAAAAACAGCAGAACTGATCTTCCAGTGGCACAACACTTCTCCAGAGAGGACCACTGTATTGAAGATCTGAAGATTGTGGTTTTAATGGGAAACTTTAAGACGCAGAGGGAGAGAAAGGAATGGGAATTTAAATTAATGCAAAAATTTCAGACTCTGCAAAATGGGTTAAATATCCATGCTAGTTTTATGTCAAACTATATGTGAACTGTGATGGCCACAAATTACACGTGATGGCTGTGAGATAAGACGGCAGATTTACTGACCCCTCTGTCATGCCTCACAAGTTTCCAGATAGTTAAATGTTTGACCCGTTGTAAATGACTTGTTTGGCTTATATTGCATTTTGTTATGTTTAAGAATTCTAAGATCCTTTGAAGGTCCATGTCTTGTGTGTATAAAAAGCCTGTGAATTTTCAATTTCTTGTATATCATCATGTCTGAAGAAGGGAGCTAGTTCTCTCGAAAGCTCACCATCAAATATACTCAGTTAGCCTCTAAAAGGTATCGCCTGATTTCTTCACTCTTCTACTACTTTCTATGGCTAACACGGTACAACATTATACTATAAGTAAGTATATAGCAATTTTTATTATTTTAATTTTTTTTAGCGCAAAATACAAAATTTGTAAAATACAACGTCAATCCTGTGCTTCTAACACATTTGATATTCTAGAACTAAAGATGCAGACTTTAGTAGGGTTTAAATGGCCAAAATGGATAGTATGCAGAGCATCAACCTCCAAAGCTAATAATCGAAAGAAAAATGTTATGTTCATAAAGTGGCTATTCTGTGAATCTTTTCAACAGCAAACATCCTGAGAGGCAGTTAAAGGGTTGTATCGTTTGAACTGTTCAGGCTCTTCAGCTAATTCTCTGAGATTGAATTTGAAATCCAGGTGCGAGTCTCTCCTCTCAGCAGGCGTCTCTTCCCTCCCAGGAGGTGTGTCTCTCCTCACTGAAGACCTGTGACATCATCATTCTGACTGTACAGTGGAAGCAGATGGGTGTCTGCAGAGAGCAGCTATACAGCCTCCTGCATGCTTGTCAACTGTCTGCAGAGCTTCAGGCTCAGCTTGGCTATAAGCAGTTATGCAGTCAGCCTGAACTGATGAGACATGTGAGGAGTGTACACTGCCCCACACCCCTTCCCCTCTGTTACCAGGCAGAAGCCTGGGTTATATGGAGCAATGCACACTGGCCTCCTACCCTTCTCTCCCCCTGTTAACTGGCAGGAGACTCTATAATAATGTGTTATATGAGGGGATCTGTGACTTAAACAGGCAGTCATTGCCCAGATCATTCACCCTAGAGCTGGGGGAAGAGTTTACAGCCAGCAGCCCTTGGGCGGGATCCGGTCAGGGGGCGTGTCCCGACCAGCAGCAGCAGAAACAGAATACAGATTTACAGAAAAGCTCATATCTGCTAAACCAAGTGACTGAGGTAATGCAAACCAATTACAAAAGTGCTTATATTTACTGTCCCCATAATCTGAGACATGATCTTTGTAGCGATAAAACCCCTTTAATGCCTGTTGGTAGTTTTCTAGCACAAAAGTACATTTTTCATAATTTTTTGCTTTCATATGTCCCCATGGTGCTGCTATTTGGGACAGACTCTGGGTGGAATCCCTCTACTTCCCCTTCTGCTAACTGACAATACAGTCTATATGCGCTTACCCTGCAGTTGGAATCTTAATATTTAAAATACAATCCCCCAAGACAGCAATTCCTAAAAAGTTGGGATGCTGTGTAAAATGGAAAGAAAACAAGAATGCAATGATTTGGAAATCTCTTACAGCCATATTTTATTCACAAGAGAACATAGAAAACAAGATGTTGAAGATCAGACGCTTTTCCATTTCATTTGAAAAAATTAACTCTTCTAAAAAAATTGGTGAAAGCAACACAGCTCTAAAAAGTTACAACAGGTCATGTCTACCATTCTGTAGCATCCCCTCTTCTTTTTACAACAGTCTGTAAACATCTGGAATGTGAGGAGACCATTTGCTGGAATTTTGGGTGTGGAATGTTGTCCGGTGTACGATTCCAGCTTCTCAACAGTTATGGATCTTCTTTGCTGGATTTTTTGTTCCAGAATGTACCAAATGTTTTTTTTTTTTTTTTTTTTTTACTGGTGAAAAGTATAGACTTCAGGTGGCCAGTTTAGCACTTGGACTCTGTAAAACCATACTCTGATGGATTCAGTATGAATTTCATCATTGCCTTGCTAAAAGATGCAAGGCCCTCCTTAAAAGATAGATGTGTGGATGGCAGCATATGTTGTTGTAAATCCTCTATATACCACTTGGCACTGATGGCGCCTTTCAAGATGTGTAAGCTGTTCATGCCATAGATATAATACAACCCCATGAGATCAGAGATGCAGGCTTTTGTATTGCAGTCTGATAAGCTGAATGGACAGGACATCCTTGGTTTCAATAAAGAATTCAAATTTTGATTTATCTGACAACAGAATAGGTTTACATTTTGCCTCAGTCCATTTTAAATGAGCTTTGGGCCAAAAAAGCTAGAAGCATTTCTGGATTGTGTTGATATATGGCTTCTTTCCATGATAAAGTTTTAACAGTTCGCCTTGTGAATTGCAAGGCGAACTGTGTTCATATACAATTATTTCTGGAAGTATTTATGTGCCCATGCAGTGATTTGCATGACCAGATCATGCCTGTTTGTAATGCAGCACCACCTGAGGGCCCGTATATTATGAGCTTCCAGTACTGACCAAAGGTCTTTTGCTTGGTGCACATGGATTTCTCCTGATTCTCTTAATCTTTTGGTGATATTATATATGGTAAATAGTGGGATATTCTGATTGTTTTCTATTCTGCATTGAGGAACATTTTTCTCAAATTGTTCTACAATTTTTTGACACGGTTTTTCACAGACTGGAAAAGCTCTGACCTGCTTCGCTTTTATAAGACTCTGCCTCTTTAATATACTCTTTTTGTACACAGTTATGTGACTGAAGTGAAAACTGATCTGTTAGCTGTTTTTAATTAGTACCATTTACTTTTCAAGCCTTTTGTTAACCTTTCCTTGACTTTTTGAGATGTGCTTCTCATTAATTTTTTAGTCTAACTTCTGATATGTGCTCTATGTTCTGTTGTGAAAAAACATGGATATAAGAGATTTTCAAACCACTGCATTCTTATTTTCTTTACATTTTTTACCATGTCCTAACTATTTTGGCATTGGGTTGTTTTCATGTTACAACAGAGCCTATGACAAAAGAGACATAAAGCTTTTCCTACTGGCTGCTTTTAAATCGATTAACAAGGCAAATGACTCAGCCTGCTAATCATGCCAACATAACTTCAGATTTCACTGAAATGCAAAAATCAATATGAAACAAATGCAATGAAGCAAAGGTCTAACCATCATGACATACTAAACTATTCAAAACATTTTCAACTTGGGCAACAAGTACAAACAACAAAGCATATTTGATTAAGGCTATTCTTATTATAGAGATATTCCAGAGATATAAAACATTTCCAGTTCATTAAAAAGTATACAGTACAACTCTGTCACTTTTTTTTTTTACAGACAGACCCACAATGACATCTTAAACCAAAGCAAGATGCTTTCCCTGTCTTCTGTGCTGAAATTGTATAGTCATTGGATCAATAGTAGAGCAGTGGGTGAAGTGGGTGGGAAGGAGTAAGGGTATGTTCACATGACGTTTTTGGTCCTTTTTCACTAGAAGAAAAACGCATTGAAAACTGCATCCAAACTGCATCCCAAAAACGTTTCCAAAAACGCAGCAGCTGATGGTTTTTTTGGATGCGTTTTGCATGCGTTTTTCGGATCCGATTTTCAAAATATATATACACAGGTTGCAGTTTGAAAAGGTAAAATCTTAAGTAATATACTTTACCCTTACATATGTATGTATGTAAGGGTATGTAATATACTAAATTCGCTCCTCAAGGTCTCATTTGATCTGAAGAACTGTTTGAACTTTAGTAACCTAATGACCTACATTTTCACTTAAGTTGTAGTGTAAGAGGATGCCTAATAGAGGGCGCTATAACTGAAAGCATTTTACATGTTTCCTACGAAGTCTAATAGAGGGCGCTATAACTGAAAGCTTTTTACATGTGTTTTCTGCGAAGCCTAATAGAGGGCACTATAACTGAAAGCATTTTACATATGTTTCCTACGAAGCCTAATAGAGGGCGCTATAACTGAAAGCATTTTACATGTGTTTCAGATGAAGCCCAATAAAGGGCGCTTCCGGCATTTTACATGTGTTTAATTCTTTTAAATCGCTTTTTATATGTATTGAATTACATAAAAGCAGTTTTTTTTTAGCATAGAATGGGTGTTTATAGAAATTGTAGAAGTTTTAACTAATACATTTATTAATGTTTTAGATAAATAGTTTATTTTAGAATGTTGAGTGGTTTCAGTATAATACTAAAACCACTCAACATTCTATAATAGACTATTTATCTAAAACATTAATAAATTTAGTAGTAAAAACCTTTTAGAATTTCTATAAACACCCATTCTATACTAAAAAACGATAAAATTTTAATCCAATGTGTTTTTCGGATGCGCGTTTGGTATCAAAAGCACATACAAAACGTACCCATAAGTATGTTGCACTTTTGGATCCGTTTTTCTGGCTCCAAAAGCGCACCCCATGGTTTCCTAGGAGGATTTCACTTGTGTAAAACGCAAGTAGAATTGACATGTCAATTCTTAAAATGGATCCGAAAAAACGCATTGCAAAGACGCAAGTAAACACACAGCAGCGAACACTCGTCTGAAACCAATGTAAATCACACTGCACATTGTTAGTTATGTTTTTTGGATCAGTTTTGGGTCTGAAAAATGGATAAAAAAACGTATCTGAAAAAAGTTGTGTGAACATACCCTAAGACGTTTCATGAACTACTACAGTAAGCGTAAAAGGGAAGAAAACCTGTGCTGAAGACGACTCTGGGATTTTTAGTTTACAAGAGTGTGTAATCTGCCTAATAACCAGAAAATTCAGGTGGTGTGCTGCCCAAGACTGAAGGCAAAAAACCATAAGATAAAACAGGGAAAATACAAGTCAAATATCTCAGAGGTTTCTTTAGAGGATGGGGAGAGTCACCGAAATACCCCATTTAAATGTCAATACATTGTACAAACCTGAACAAGGACAAAGTAACGTTTCTTCCATCGTTTCCAGACTTTCTGACCCACAGCATATAAATAGCTAGGAAAAACAAAAGACATCAATTACAACACATCATATATACATACAAATCATAGTTTTTGAATTAGGCAGGGTAGTAAGTAAAAAGCTGAATGAGAAGCAAAACTCCTCAACCAACCCACATCTAATTGTTAAGCAATATATTTAAACATAAATCATTTTTGCCAACTTACAAACCTTCAAAATTGGGACATTTACACCCTGACTCCGGAACACCCTCAAAATTTTGTCTGCTTTCATCTTAACCTCTGAATACTTAAATAAGGAAAAACGTGTATGAGTAATGTAAATGAAATGTAAATGAACAAAACACCTGAACTCTGCCAGTTTTTAGGAAATTACATTTTGGAAACTAATGGTGACTTATCAAACTTTAAAGTTTTATAGTCTAGAATTTAGCAATCTATGTAAGTTTTACTTTGGATAGATTGGCACTACATCTGCATTGTATGCTAAAATCTCATGGCATATAATGTAAACACATCTATAGGCCTCCATTTACCCAACTAAAGCCAAAATATTACCCATAAGGTTAGTATAAGTTGGCATACATTTTTTTAAAAAAAAATTTTTGGCTTGAAAGAATACCAAAGTTGATTATGATGTTCTGTGATATTCTATCCATAGGCATTCTGTCTATTATTACTAGTCTTTATACATATACTGCTTCGTACACACGGCAATTTTGTTTGCTAGCTTTTCATTTTGGATATACAACATGTTTTGTCACTTTAATATTTTGACATAAGTTAACACCATCTAAGCAGTACAGTTTGTCATTTGTGTGGAACGTTTTCAAGGAGGTGTGAATCTCTATTGTGATTGAATATGCATATAAACTTATGGAAACTAAAAAGTTGTAAAACAAGCTACAAATCAGGAGAAAATTCAGACCAAAATCTTGCGTTGTTTGGTTTCCCTGTGCAAGTAAACTTAGCAAATTTCTTATTTAAAGTGTTATTCCCATTTTATAAAGTTATATCATTTTGCCAGTTTATGCCATCTTGTCATGATCTTCCGGAGTTTGACCACTAAGAACTCAATGATCCTGGGAATAAAAAGGTTGTAGTACTGTTAAAGTGCTGCATCTCTTTCATGTCTTTTCCCTATACAGTGGTGCTCATACACACACCTGATGTGTAGGGAACTGCAGTATGTCCCCATACAAACATTGCACTGCCCTAGGTAAAGGTGTCATATGTCTTTGTCCTTGACTATCAGGGGTTTAACAATTCAATATAAGACCAAGAATGTTTGCGAAGAGCTCTGCCACAAAAATCTAGAGAGTAGTATCAAGACCAAATTAAAGTACGGTCATACTAAAAAACACACAAAGATACACTAAGCCCCCAGCCCTTAATGTTTTAGATTACACTAAATTTAACAAATACAAACAAAACCTGATTGAAAATGAAGTATTATTTTAATTTACTGAGTATAAAGTTGTCCCATACCAATGTATCACCCATTTCAGGTGGTAATTGCCCTCTAAACTCTATATCTGTTTGTTCTACCCTTCAATAACAACTACATTTTGAGATAGCTGGAGATTGTTCTTTCACAATGCTGTGGATGAATTCTGGTCCGTTCTTCCCTGAACAAAATCGATTTAATTGACCTATACTACAGGGCTCATGAGCCACAAACTGCCCATTAAAACCTTAATTTTCACTGGGTCATTAAAAGTCTAAATTATGTTTCTTTTGCACCATGTACCTCTTGTACTGGGTTCTGACATTGCTTTTGTAGCTCAGTGCTTAAGTTTTATATATTGATGACTGGACAGTTTCCTTTACAATTCCCAGACCAGAAATGTTATTATTACAAGTTTCCCAGGCCCTACCTTAATAATGCAATCTTGAAAGTTAAAGTGGTTTTCTCAGCACGCTGAATCACTGGCTTACAGGCAGTTTTGCATTCACAGGTTCTCTCCTCAGGCCATTGCTCTGACAGAGCAGGAGATTGTTATCATTAACACAATTACAGATAACTTCATGCTTCTCACTGCTCACAGCACTTGTATCTTTTGTTTACAGCAGATAATCTTGTTTAATCTAATTAGTTCACTCTTGGCTCAGTCCTGTCAGTCCCTCCCTGGGATGACATCACTCCTGCTCTCAGCTAATCAGATAACAGGTATGCAGGTTACCATAGAAACCTCCGTTTGTGTTGAAAGCTTCCTAGTGAGAAAACCCATTTAAGGTGCTGTGCACATTCTATACGAAAAAATCCTTTATATTTCTGCTTTGGATTTTAATCGTGTGTGGCAGAATGCATGTCTTGTCTACTGTTGCAAAATATGTGATGTCACTTTCTACAAGAAGACATTTCATTGTGCAGGATTACATTATACGTAATAGAAAACTAATAACTTTGAACATAACTCATGCAGATTTTAGTGTGAAATGCATGTGTGAAATTATATGTAAATAGACCCTAACCATCGGTATAAAGTTACTGTAAAATGCATAACTGGATCAGTATATTTTAAAAATCTCCATTTATTAATTTGGGGTTCAACATAGTATTTGATGCCAAATTTAAGACAACTTTTATTCTATTCTCCCAGGTTAGCAGTTTTTTTCACTTTAAAACTCTTCAATGGATACTAGTTTTTTTTATCTTTTGTCATCTAAGCATAGTGTGCAGCTTGTACTTCTTTTAGCCTAGTTTACATTGCTGGAAAGGGTCTACATTACTCAGGATTTTGACAGTGCTGTTATGTTGCAATTTTAGCCATGAATTCTGGAAAAACTGTGGTTTTTGAAAACTACCACATTTTTGAAAAGTTTATGTTTTAAAAACACACAAAAGGACTATGTCAATACAGCTGGGTTTCTTCAGAGTTATGCCATCTGTTTGTGGGATCTGTTGAGGTACTGTGAAAAAGGCACCCTGATAGATACCATAATGCAGTTGCTGTGGCCCCGTAGAAGTCAATACAACAAACATATTTCTATTTGGACTACATTTTCTCCGTTTCCCAGTGGTATATGCTTTATGTTCGGGACGCAAATGCATCCAAATGCGACTACCTTTGCTCTATTAATTTCTATGGGGTCTAGACAACTACGTCATTGTATCCATCAGAGTACTTTTTTCACGGTCCCCTGATGGATACCACCAACAGATGGCATAACATCATGAGAACCCACCCTATGTGATGTTTAGATTCAACACTACTGTAATAAAACAGAAATTTTTAAATAAATTTGGTTTACTGACTAAGAAATTCGGAAGAACATTACATTTTTCAAACGGATGGCGCTGGAAAACACAATTTTCTGTATTTATTTTTTAAGTTAAAAAATTGATGTAAAGATTTGAAACAAATCACTCAAAATAAAAATAAGAGACATCTTAAAAGGAAAAAATATTGTAACAACAAATATGTATTAGGTAAAGGAAGCAGATTCCAGGTTAAAAAAAACAGATGTCAAATGGGTGTAATGTTCCACGTGCCTCTAGATGTTTACAGAAATCATTTGGTCATGTATTACTTAATTGGTCAGAATGAGCAGTCACTATAATAAGCACATCATTTTCAGGGGATTTCTGTTACATATCCATTATAAAGGAACACTGACTGCCCACTTAATTCTGTAATCACATGTGTTCATTGTGGGATTAAACCAACAAAGGCTTTAAGCATCAATAGCACAAAGAGGATATTTGATGAAGACATGCAATGTGCAATAGTAATTTGCTTTCCCAATAGTGCTCAAAGTGCAGTCTTAATCCACCAATATGATCTCTTTAGCTTCAGCGTTTTTACACCTAGTATTAACTGCAGATTCTGATACCTATGTTTTACTAGGAATAATAGATAAGATTTTTGAAAAACAACAAACACTGGATAACAAGCTCAGTTTTTTTTTTTAAAAAGACTAACCCGTTAGAATAGCTATAACTGCAGAATATCCAAAATGTTATACATTGAAATATGATCTACCTGCTTCATTACAAAAAAGTTGTAAGAGGAGTTCTGGGAATGCAAACTTTATGTATTGAATGTAAAACGCATGCAAATAACATTTTACTTTGGACATTTTTATCAGGAACCAGAGCATTTATTTTTTTCAGATCCCAAAAAAAAATATTTCTATTTCATTTCAAAATCAAAATGAAGGAATACGAAGTTTCACAAATTCCTGCGTATTACTATTCTTTTTACAGCTTTTGAGCATTTTTCAGAATCTTGCAAATCTTGTGCTTTCCAATCACAGTAGATAACATGAAACACCATGGTTTTGTTTTATTCTGGAGAGGGATATGAAAAGGAATACGGCAATTTATTTGCACTGAGCCCATGCTGTGACAGTTCATGGCTATACTTCAAGATGAAAAATCAGCACTAATGAATAGTTGAAAAACATAATTGTATGCTGAATACTGAAAGTATTCAGCAGAGAAAATGTGGAAAAGGGCAGTTATTACTTCTCATAGACCATTTTGATTTCTCCTTTTTATTCTGAGGAATGAAGCAATCTACAGCCCGAATGGTAAATCCTCTATTTTACAAGGTTTTATTTGGCACAGACAATGAACAAAACACGGGAAGACAAATTCAATACATCTAGCTGCCGAGTCCAGCAAAGGGCTTTCTTAAAGAAAAAAATCTCAGTCAAGGTTGAAAGAGCAATTAATGCAGTCTCAAAAATCTGGGTCATTCTGATGGAGCTGGGTTAACATGTGGCAGAAGTAATCATCCACTTGTGAAAATGATTTTCAGTTCATTCTCAAACACCTTTCAAACACTCATGATCCCATTTAACTGACAACAATACAGGCTATAGGGACCAAATGCCCACAGGCACTTTCAGTCAGCAGTGCACGTTGTACTGCTGGCATAAAGGAAGTGTTCCCAAGACTACATTCCACCTATTATTCCACACTGCAAGATTAAGCCATTTTCTGTTTCTACTTGGGGAAGAGAGAAAGAACACGAGATAAAAAGTAGAATAAGTCATTCACAGCAATGCAGCAAATACTTTGTGTCCTCAAAACCAAGGGGGCGTGGGGGCTCATACAGTACAAAACTGCAAACATGTTACATTTCATCTAGATACAATAAATATTTACTACTGTTAAACAATAAGAAAGAAAAGAAGTCCTACGAGTCTTCAAGCCAAAACTTTAAGATAGAATAATCATTCAAGTAATTTGAACACGGAATTTTGGGATCAATGTTCCAAAGTTTTGCATGCTATTGTATAGTTTAAGAATGTGACGGAAAATATGGAACCTTTGTATGTGTGAACACTCAATTTAACAAAGCGGGAAGCATTAAGAGAACAAGACTGAAAAATCTAGGCTATAATAGTCTACTATTATGGGTCTATGGGAGCCAAAAAGAAAAAATATATTACACCGTTTTGGCATTCGTAAGTTTTTGTGTCTTTTTGACAAAGTATTCAGCACACAAAGAACTAGATTTTCAATAAAAATGGAATACGAATGGGACTAAAGGGTAGCTATCATTCTTGTCATGTCAGAAGTTTTGATTGGTTGGGGTCCAGATCCAAAATAAAGTGACAAAGTGCTTTGTTGAGCACTGGTAAAAGTTCAACATGCGATGTAGAGAGTCTATGAATTTGTGCTCTGCTTACTCCACTGGTTGGGAAAAGCTGTACAGAGCCAATAAGAGACAAAGGAGCAGACTGATTCTACTACTTTAGGCCACATGTATGAAACTGTTTAGGTCTAAAACTCACTTTTTTGCCAATAGGTTACAAAAAAGTAAGTTTTGGACGTAAACAGTTTTCATACATGGGGCCCTTTGTTTTATCACTTGGTGGAGGCTTCAGCACCAGAACCTGCCAAAAATTTAAAGTAGTTTCTAAACATAATATGCATAGCTAATTCATTGGGTTATGTACAGCAGATGTTATAAGTGCAGCATGCTATTTACAATTCAAAAAGCTAAATAAAAAGGTAGTTTTTCTTGTTCGTATAAATGCATCTGATCCGGAGGAACATCTCTTTGACCAGTCAAGTATGCTATTTATGAGTACCGGGAAATTTGTTGCATGTAACTGCTGTAAATTTATTTATACTTATTTCTGCAAATAGAGGATACAGATGTTGGATCCACCACTTAAAACAATAGTCCGTGTATAACAGTGGCCCTTCTAAAATAGGCTTCAAAGGCAAATTATGGTTTATGCAGTGGAAACAGGTGTAGTAGAGTCTACATTGATAGATGAACACTTTATTCACTGTTTTGGCTGAAATAAATGATCCCATTTCCACTGCTGATCTAAGAAAGTATATCTTGGTTGCTAATGTCCTTTGAAGCTAAGGCTTAAGTCTACAGTCTTAACTTCAACCTCCTTAATGAATAGTGACGGATACATCTGTCATGAGCGGGTGCTGGCTTCCTCATCATGAAGAACAGATACTGTATGATCTCGCGAAATTGCAGCAGGGACTCACAAAGCCAGTCACCTGCAGCAACTGACAGTCACTGTGTCTGGCAAACATGTGTTGCACATGGGTTATCATGGCAAGTGGGGCCTGAAAAAGCAAAATGATATTAATTCCCTTTTTACTAACATTTCCCTGTCAAAAAATTAAATAAGTAAATAAACGTGAATTTGCTGTTTTTTTTCCTTAAAAAAAAAATCTGAAAAATCATCCAATAAATGATATGTGCTCCAAAATGGTACAAATCAAATGCCAACTTATCCTATATGAAGGACCCAAATAGCTAAATTGACAGAAAAATAAAAAAAGTAATGGTTCTCTGAATGTGAAAACACAAAAAAGATATTTATTAAATATGCTTTTATAATACACACGTACGGTACTAAACCTAAAAAATAAAATAAAAAGCATACACATTTGTCATAACCTTTAGTATTAAGCTTATTTATTTTCTTTCCACATTGTTTAAAAAAAAAAAAAAAAAAGACAATGGAGAAATTGCTGTATTTTTTTTTTTTTTTTTTTTTAAAATTTTAAATAACCCCCAACAAAAATTGCCAATAAGTAAATTATACTAACTCAAAATTGTGTCATTAAAATATACAGCTCATCACACAAAAAAACAGGCCTGAACAGCTGCATCAGTATAAAAGTAAAAAAAAAAAAAGTTGTGGTTGCTTAAAAATGTGATTGGAAATCTGAAAAAACAAAAATCTGGTCACTAAGACCCATACAGACCCGTTCATTAAGGGGATATTACGCTGCACAGAACTCATCCATTGCTTTACAGAGATCAGCTTCAAGTTACAAAAAATTCTAAACACAGCACTAACGTGAACATTGTATTAAGTATGGAAACCGAAAAGTGGGAGGCTTATCTGTGACATGGAGGAGAAGAGTATGCTGGGAGGACGTAATCTGTATCATCCTAACATTCCTCTGTCTGAAGATCACTGCTAATACTGATCTAATGCAACAGCTGAGGCACATGTAGCCAAGATACAGCAGCACCAAGATACAGTTTTCCAAATTGATTATTCAATGATCACTGGAGTGGTGCATTACTGATTGGCAAAAGCAGAGTTGTTTTTTTTAAATGGTTTCCTTTTATTTTTGCACGGTGATTGCGCCACCTTCTCCCTTTCACCTATCACTGAGAAATTAAGAAATTGCTTTGTTCATTTCTTTTAAACCTTGGCAATGGATTCCAAACTCATTTTAGACTGCCATACCAATTGTTGCTTCACAGCCAAGACAGTGTAATGGTAATGTATATGATACAACTTTGGTCTAACCTTACACCAGTCCGATTACATCAGATGCATTGCCTACCCTCCACAGTTTGTTCCCGATGTGGGGCAGAAAGGGGAATGTTGATCCATATGGTATGGCATTGCCCAGTTTTGCAGGAGTATTGGCGGGGTATACACAGTTTTTTAAATACGAAACTGGGCTTCCCCAATGTGTGCTTGCCTGAGAATAGTCTACTCGGAGTAGTGGAAGATTTGATTCCAACTAAGGCAGACCGAACCCTCTACATGTTATTGCTTTTCTATACTAGGAAAACCATTCTATTAAATTTGAAACCGCCCAAGGTCCCATCACTGGAACAGTGGAAGCAGCTGATTAATGCCGAACTCCCCAGATACAAGGTTTGGAGTAACTGGAAGGCAGCTCAGACTGTGCGATTGACTGTGACTACGGAAAGATGGGCCAGGGGCCGGCAAGTGTGAATGGCGGAGTGATTGGTATGGTATGGATGTGTGACACAAAGGCAATACATGATGGACGATATCCAGAGAAGGGTCTCAGCAAGACCTGGCACATACTTCTTATTGTTTCTTTACCAATGTTTTCTTACAGCAGTATTATACCTAGATCAAACACTGCAATATGACTCATATGTGGTCTTTTTAAAGTAATATTGTGGAATAGTATGTAAACATCATTTTGATGATTATTACATGTGGAATTGTATGTATCTGGGACCGAATCTCACCGCAATGCCTCGGTGTAATGTGTGAAACTGATGTTCGTTATGTTAAAATTGGAAAATTCTATAAATAAAACCTTTTAAAAAAAAAAACAACAACTTTGGTCTAGTGTTTTAATCGTATATGTAATGTATGTACATAAACAAAGCAGGTATCACAAAACACACATTTGCCCACACATTTGAATATTCACAGAGCACAGAAGATTTATTGCACAACATGAAGATTAATTTTTAAATTTATTATTGTTTTTAGACACTTTTTTTTTTTTTTTTTTTTAAAGCTCCTCAACAGTTTTAGAAGTCTAAAAAGGGGAATTAAGAATTTTCAAAAAATGTTGTTGTATGTTAAATG
This sequence comes from Phyllomedusa bahiana, assembly GCA_025379985.1. NCBI lineage: Eukaryota > Metazoa > Chordata > Amphibia > Anura > Hylidae > Phyllomedusa > Phyllomedusa bahiana. The sequence goes on from JAODAL010004140.1 coordinate 155,938, forward strand.
TGCCACAAAATAATGACAGGAGGTACATTTTTTTGTAAACTATCCAGATGTGATGTACTGAATATCTCCTTCAGAAAAACTCCAGCATGTCTTATTTTTGTTCATATTTTAATAAAAAATAAATAAATCAGGATTTAAAAGGTGCTGAATATGATAGACACGAAAATCTTGCAGTTTGCAAAAAGAAAAAAAAAAAAGACATTTGATAAAAGTCAATTGATATTCCTTAGATGTTACTATCTTAGAACTATATCAGTCATTTTCAACTTTATGAGCAGGGGAATAGCAAAGTTATAATGACAATGCGATCTGCCTTTAGCAAGCTATCCCCAGCTACCACCTATTGACACTTGGCAGCATGCTGTTAAGCAGAAACCTCATATCCTCAGTTGTCACCACTGCATGATACTCAAAGGCAGGTTAAATTGTGAAAATTGCTCCAAGATCCACATAAATCCTACAGCCTTAGTCAAATTCTATTTTCATTCTGTATCCCCTCTTTTATCCTTTACATTACAACCCACGGCAAAATAAAGGAATCACTACACTTAAAGGATATCTATCAAGCCTTTTTTACTTACTTAAAAGTCTGACTTTGTTACTCCACAGGTTTTAATGATACCTGAATTTTTCAAAGCATAAATTTGAAGACATTGTCTCACTATAAAGACTAGCTTTCAACATGTAGGGAACAGTAAATGGAGATGTTTTTCCAACATATTATATTGTGTATTTTTCTTTGTTGAGAAGATAAGCGATTTATTCAGCTCTGAGTGCACTCAGGTTTCTGTAGGTTACAGACCTACTCGTCCTGCTCTCCCTTGCTGTTTGTATTATCTGATAGCAGGGATGACCTCATCACATAAGTTGGCACACAGAACTGACTGCAGCTTGAGAGTTATCTGATTTAACAAACAAAAGAGACTAATTACTTTTGTTTACTTTAGCTCTGAAGCTTCTCTGGACTTTGGATAAACATCTCCTGCTCTCAAGTCAAAGTAATTAGCAGACTTTTGAAAACCAATCAGATATGCTAATCACAAACAGCCTGACCAGGAAGAGACAGGATGCATGAATGAATGAAAGGTGCTTTTCGCTCTGTGAAATACTGTGGTGAAATAACCCATTTAACTACTGATAAACCAAATTCTTAATTAAGCTGTCTCTACTTTTTTTTAAGCATAGCTAACTGATACACTTTTAAATCAGATTAAGATCGGGACTGTCTGTTGGCCATGTCATTGAATTGACATGCTGAAGAAAAGCTTTAACCCCTTACTGACATATGACGCATGAGTACGTCATAGTGCCGGTAAAGGGCTTTGTAGCAGCAGAAACGCAGGGCGATCCAGCTACAAAGCCGCTCGGTGTTAGCGGCTAATTGCAGCTAACACTTGTCGGTTACAGGCGGGGGGAGGGTTTTTGCCGATGCCCCCCACGTTGTTTAACTCCCTGGATGCCGCGGCAAAGGTGGCCGTGCGTCCAAATCAATGAGAAACGATGCCGAGCACCGTACCTCACTGCGATCGGGACACCCACGGCAAAATCGCGGGCTCCCGAGTGCTGAGCATGGCAGCTGGAAGCCTTGTAAAGGCTTCCATCGGTGCCATGTTTTCGATTGAAAAGTTAGGAAACCACCATCTTTGTACACCCTAATGCATTTTATATACAATGCATTAGTGTGTAGAAATAATCGAGCCCTCTAGTGGTGAAGCAACTTAGGGGACTCAAAGTTAAAGTAAAAATAAAAAATAAAAAGTTTTAAAGTGAAAAAAAGGTTAAAAAGTATTAAAAGTTCAAATTACTCCCCTTTCGCCATTTTACAAAAAAAATATAAAAAGTTACACATATTTGGTATCGCCGCGTCCGAAAATGTCTGATCTATTAAAATATAACATAATCGATCCCGCACGCTGAACACTGAAGACGAAAAAAAGATTCCAAATGGCAAAATTGCGTTTTTTTGGTCATTTCACATCCCATAAAAATTGGAATAAAATTGATCAAAAAAGTTGCATGCATTCCAAACTAGTAGCAATAAAAATTATTTTTTTGCCGTTTATCAGTATATTCTATGGTAATATAAATAACACCATTAGAAAGTACATCTTGTTCCTCAAAATAAAAAAGTCATGGCTTTCAGAAGGCGAGGGGGAAAAAAAATTAGAACCATATTATTTTGACCATCAAATCAGGAAGGGGTTAGTGTGCTTCAGTCTCCAATTCAGGTAAATCTGGTGTCATAGCAGAGAGGAGTTGGGGACATGATGGGTCAGCAGAGAGTAAGATGGAGATAACCAATGGCTGTATACATATTAAATAGTAGATTAAAAATAGAAAAAAAAAAATAATCTTATACACCCTTTCATTCCAGCTCCACCGCCGTCCTGGTAATCCTGATCAAAGATGTCACCGTCCAGTTTTAATGTGGTCCTGCAGCCAACTCTCTGTGTCTTCAGCGGCCATATTTTCTGGCACCTATTCCACCTCCACTAGCTTGTGCTATCAAAACTCTTGCCACAACAAATACCTAAGCTTTAATACCAGTCACTACATGGAACAGAGACCTAAAGTTACATAGGAGGATCTGTTTTATTTTATTTATTTATATAGCACCAACATATTCTGCAGCATTGTACAGAAATTGTCATAGCTCACATTGGGAAACGTTTTGCGCCTTAGGCCAGTGCATATAAACCCTGTGCTTTGGCACTTCTGGTGAGTGTGTGTGCAGCAAGCGCATATGAGATAGTAAGACTTGATATGAGTTTAGGTTTGAGCTCTGGGCCTCAGCAGCCACCAAAGAGCACACCAGTCACAGACAACTCCTTTAACTAAAAACCAAGTTAAATTGCTGCAACTGTTCTTCTGTGTAAATAATAACTAAAAAAATTACCACTCAAAATTAAACACCAATATTGCGTACATAATTTTTTTTTAATATTATTAAATCAAAGTTGACAGTATATAGACAATACAATACATAACAGTAATACTGGAAATGTAGAGATAGAAAAAAAAGAAAGTACAAGTCCTTTAAAGCAGACCATCCCTGGGTGCTGAATACTATAACGGATTACAATAGTAAGCACTCCTTGTGATTTCTTAAAGGGTTGTCTCACTACATTGATTCATCTTAACTCAGTCCTGTTTTCTTGGTTTCACTTTGAATTCAGGGGTGTGTTTACTGGCTTCTACTAGGCTGCAGTAGAAGCCAGGTCTGTAGCTATAGCAACCAGTGCTAGCAGCCTATCAGGATAGATCAAACAGGTCTGTAGCTATAGTGACCTGAGCAGCTGATGCAGCCCATACAAGAGGGGATATCTAAGAATAGGTAGGACACTGTTAATGGACATATATTGCAAAGTGACTTGTTTTTGCAAGATCTTTAACATAAAAAGCAATCCTTGTAGTGAGACAACTCATTTAACCTTCCTAAGATAATTCAAATAGACTAGCAAACACATTTTTAATCATGATACCAAAATCCTACTCTTTGCTAAATGCTATAGCCTATGGCAAGAAAGGAAAGAAAGGGGGACAGAAGGAGGGAACAAAGTATAATACTATCCAAGGTAGAGTCAGAATAATCTTCTGTTCGAGCTGATTTACCCACTAAATATAAAAGACGGTCAAGCTGCATCAAGAAATCTAGTTGGCTAAACCATTACCCTTATGTAGCACTCAAGGAGCGGTATATTGGAGTACTAGGATGGCAGATTTAAGGGCTTTCATTCACCCCTCCTCCCATCACCCCCGCTGCCATTATAATTTATTAGCACCCTATGATTGCTTTACTAGTGAGTACAGTGACAAGGGGAACTTCTTTTCTCCAACTACTTAGATGCTGCAGGGACTGTGAGTTATTTCTCTTCCCTACCATTGCTGCAGAGTCAGCTACAATATGATGACACACATTGCCAATAGAGTGGGCACAGTTCCTAAGCCCGCAACTTAACAGCACTGTTAATGTATGGCAAGTTGTGCTACACCCTTAATGCAAGTGCAGTATTTTAGCAGCATGTCGCAAAAGGGTTTGGAGACTTATGTAAGTATTTTAGAAATTCAAATTACAAGGTGATTCCATAATATTTTCCTCTACTTGTTCTGGAAAATGTATTAAAATAGTTTACTTTCACTTGCCTAACGTAGTACAAACCTGCTTATTACAATATTAGGCATTACATGCTTGTGTTTAATTTTGTTCCATATTCTTTATGTTCCTTTATCATTGTAATATGAGCAAGATAGAAAGGCACAATAACCTACAGATTGTACAAAGTAGCAGATAACTGAAATGACTTGACCCTGCTGCAGTTAAGAAGCAAACCTCTTCACTCCTGTTTGCCCTGAAATACGCAACACATTTTACAAACAGCAGATGCATTAACCCCATACAGGAGACGAAGAGCATGTAATTCTCACAGCCAAGAGAAATGAGCACAGTTGGATAGAATCTGATAGCTGCTTTGGAATCTGCTTTCCAGCGATAACTCTGCCTTAAAATGTGTGATTATAATATGGCATTTGACTTCCACAGGTTAACTAAAACAGACTAAAAAATAGCTGCAAGAAGTGCTCAGACCTCTACCCATGTGTAATTAATGACACACTAATCCTGGAAGTCTGCAGCTATGAAATATCCTGCTCTTACACTATATACACACATTGAAACACATTCATGCATGCAACTGTATCTAAACATAATAATAATAATCTTTATTTCTATAGCGCCAACATATTCCACAGCACTTTACAAATTCAAGGGTAAACATACAGACATTACACATTAAAAGTACTTACAGATGAGGCACAAGGTGTGAGGGCCCTGCTCGTGAGAGCTTACAATCTATTAGGGTGTATGGGTGAAACAAACGGTAAGAAGTGCCAAGTTTACAATGGTCCAGCCATGTTACATAAATAGGGGGTGGTTCACATGAAAAATGGATGAACCTGCCACCCAGACTGTACATCTATATACAGATAAGTGCCTGTGAGTGCCCAAGTGCAGGGGGTGACAGATGTGTGTGATAGCAGTTAGGGATCTTGGTGGGCCAGACCGAGAAGATGTATTTTCAGGGCCCTCTATATAAACATAATAAAGTACATATATTTTGTTATTAGCAATATAACATAAGGTTAAATGAAAAGACACTTGTGCAAATTACTTGCTAGACTATAAGACCAAAATATGATCAATCATTCTTGTGATTCCTATGATAATTTTATGACAAGCTGCATTAATAGTCTTTACGTAA